>SRQG01000407.1:0-23790 GCA_018360325.1 Claviceps aff. humidiphila group G2b | reverse complement strand
TACTAAATAGATTCAATTTTGGGAGAGTTGTGGCTGATTGAAATTACATGCACCACCTCACTGTGGCGCTTGGGGGGTGGTTTCCTCCAGGACTTTTGAGACCCCACTGTACATGTGCACACGCCCCCCCTGCCTCGCCTCCTCCCGTCGCTGTGACACATTTTTTCCTGGTGGACACGCCCTGCCGAAGTCCCGACTTATACGGAGTACGTACACCACCGTGACCAGGCGTGGCCATCACAGAGGAATCTTTTGCTTCCTCGCTCTGGAGTACATATAGGCCAGGCCTGGCCGTGGTTATAGACCGTTTGATCCATCCATCTCACTATCATCTCAAAGTCAAACTCGAGCTCAACCTCAGCCATAACAACATACTCATCTTCATCTTCAACCTCAATCTCAACCTCATCCACATCCTCACCATTACCAATAACAACTCTATCCCAACCGTTGTTGCACCAGGCACCATGAACACCGTCAGCATCCACGCCCAGCAGGCCCTGAACGGAGCCATCCCCCCTCGTCACACCTTCGAACGAACCTCCTCCTCAAGAAACATCTTCTCCTCCATGCGCGATTCGCGCCGCGGCGCCGCCGAGAGCCGTCGCGCTTCTGCCGCCAGCTCTGTCGACAGCACAAAGAGCAACAAGGACGCCAAGAGCAGCAAGGATCCCAAAGACAAAAAGATCAAGCTTCCAACTGTCATCATGCCGACCTTTCGGTTTGTCATCTAAATTTGACGACGTCTGGGGGGATATACCATCAACAACAAAGCAAACGACACCGCGAACACAACATGTCTTCTGTGGTTGGGGGGCTTGAATAATACAGCCGGGATGGATGCGTGGAGCCGCGTTTTGCCGCGGACATATACATACAATTAAGCGACTTTTTTTTCGAAGCTTGAGAAACAAGCTGGACCAAAAGGCTGGCGTCGGATTGGGATATTTTGCTTTCTGGGAAAGAAGGCGTTTGGAATGGGAAAAGTCTTACAACATTGCATGTTGGCGCCAGCTACGGCTGGTAGCCCGTGGGCAGCGGCCACGCAGGAACACAACGCCAGATCAGGGAGTACCTGGTCTCATAGCTTCAGAGAAGTCTGCTTCGGAACTTCGTCACTGCTAGAGTCCCGGTAGCATCTATCAAAATAAATAGAACAACTTTTTTTTTTCGTAAATTTGATGTAATCAATGCATTGCTGAACATGTGATCACGTTTTTCCAAAGCGCAGGAGAGAGAGGTCCAGCTGGAGCCGGGATAGCGACGCCCCATTTAACACAACAAGTGCCCCACCTACCTACATGCTTATCGATAATACTGAACATGTCTCGTCGCCAAAAAAATTTCGAGTCGCTAGCTTGTAGTTGTATGTCTGTCTGTCAACCTGCGCAGCGCACAGGATCGCAGACGAAGCGCGACCATGGAGCAGCTTCACAAACCGCATCGCAAGTCCAAGGAGAAGAAGGACAAGAAGAAGCACACGGGAGGTAAATGATTCCCGTCTATCGAGCACACGACTAATGTTCAGTCTCGATCGGGCCGCTGACCGGTGACGCAGATCCCAATCCCAAAGCTTTTGCCTTCTCCAAGCCCGGAAAGCTGCAAAAAGCGGCAGCGAGATCTCAAGATGTATGCTATTCCTCTCCAATTGACCACTCCATGTTCGACAAAATACGAGCGAAACGGATGATTAACCACTGGCCGTCTAGATCAAAGAACGACGCTTTCACGTACCCCTCGTCGACCGACTTCCAGATGAAGCTCCTCCTCGCCTCGTGGCCATCGTCGGGCCTCCCGGTGTCGGCAAGACCACGCTGATCAAGTCCATGGTCAGACGATATGCCAAGGAGACCTTGTCAGATCCCCAGGGCCCCATCACTGTCGTGACGTCGAAGAAGCAGCGCTTGACCTTTGTCGAATGCCCCAATCAGCTGGAAGCCATGGTCGATATCGCCAAGATTGCAGATATTGTGCTGCTCATGATTGACGGCAATTTCGGGTTCGAGATGGAGACTATGGAGTTCCTCAACATTCTGGCTGCGACAGGTATGCCGGGAAACGTGTTTGGTATCCTGACGCATCTGGACCTTTTCCGCAAACCTCAGGCCCTAAAGGATGCGAAGAAGAGATTAAAACGTAGACTTTGGACCGAGCTGTACCAAGGCGCGCATCTGTTCTATCTCTCTGGAGTCTTGAATGGACGATACCCTGATCGAGAGATTCACAACCTGTCTCGATTTGTATCCGTCATGAAGAATCCTCGACCGCTTATTTGGCGCAACAACCATCCATACACAATCATTGACAGTTTCCGTGACATTACACATCCGACAAAGATTGAGGAAGACCCCAAATGCGATCGCTCCATCGTTTTGTCAGGCTATCTGCGTGGTACGAACTTTGCGTCACAAGGACAACGAGTACACGTGGCAGGGCTAGGGGACTTCACAGTAGCTTCTATGGAGGCTCTTCCGGATCCGTGCCCGACACCGTCCATGGAGCAAGCTCTGGCCAAAATCACGGGCAAGACTGGACGGCGACGATTGGATGACAAGGAAAAGAAGCTGCATGCGCCCATGTCAGATCGCAGTGGCCTCAAGATTGATGGCGATGCCATCTGGATCACGAGAGAAAAGGGGTTCAGCTTCAACAAGGACGCAGAGGATGTGGAGCGGGGTGAAGGAGAAGAAATGATTGTCGGCCTGCAGGGTGAACGACGACTGCTAGGTGAAATGGAGGACGGTGTGCAGCTCTTCTCTGGGGGTCAGAAGATTAATGGCGTGGTCGAAGAGGAAGACACCGGCCGGAAAACGCAACGGCGTGCTCGAGTCGCCGAGCGTGACGGGGACGAGTCTGACGACTTGGCCGAAGAAGGCGAAGACGAAGACGCAGAAGACGACGATGAAGGCTTTGTGAGCGGAAGTGACGACGGCGACGATGGTCCAGATGGCGACGTCGAGTTTGACGAAGGCAAAATGGGCAAGGTGTTCCGCAAGCGCGCCGACAAGTCTCAAGGAGAAGACGAGGTCGCATTTGCCGACAGTGACTCAGATCTCGGATCACTATCGGGCGAGGAAAACGAAGAGGACGAGGACGATGACGAGTTTGACTCTGATGAGGATGACGAAGAAGAAGCTGCCGCCATGCGGTGGAAGGATGACCTAGCTGGACGAGCCCGCAAGCTGCATGGCAGGCGACGCACATTCCACACAGGAGACCTAGCCAGGTACATTTATGACGTGTCCTTAACACCGCAAGAAGTTCTGAAACGGTGGAGAGGCGAAGAGGAAGAGTCCCCAGAAGAAAATATTGAAGAGTCAGACGACGATGAGGAGTTTTTCAAGAAGATATCACAGGAAAAAGAAGACGCAGTAGAGGACCGCTCGATACCCCTATATGACTATGAAGACTTGGCGGCCAAATGGGCAGAACGAGACAACATGGATGCTCTGCGTCGAAAGTTTACAAGCACAGATCTAGGGGGCGACGATGACGATGAGGACGGCGGTGAGGACGACGACTTTGATGGCTTCGGAGACGAAGATGAGGATGACGAGGGAGACGGTGTCTTCCGCGACCTGGAAGCCGAGGATGCAGGGGCCGAGGCAGAAGTAGAGCCAGCCAACGACATTGCAGCGGAGCGAGAAAAGAACGCCAAGCGCAAAGCAGAACTGAAGCAGCGGTTCGAAGAAGAAGATCGAGAGGGTTTTCTCAACGACAAAGCCAACGCCCGCAGAGAGGGTGGCGATATACAAGACTTTGGAGAAGACGACTGGTACGATGCGCAAAAGGCCGTGATCCAGAAGCAGCTCGACATCAACAAGGAAGAATTTGAGACGCTGGACGAGAGCCAGCGGGCCGCCGTCGAGGGCTACCGCGCCGGCAAATACGCCAAGATTGTACTCGAAGGCGTGCCAGCCGAGTTCGTGACGCGCTTCAACGCACGAATGCCCATCGTGGTCGGCGGCCTCACCCCAACCGAAGACCGCTGGGGTTTCGTGCAAGTGCGCATCAAGAGACACCGCTGGCACAAGAAGATCCTCAAGACCAACGATCCGCTGATCCTATCCCTCGGCTGGCGACGCTTCCAGACCATGCCCATCTACAGCACGACCGACTCCCGGACGCGCAACCGCATGCTCAAATACACCCCCGAGCATATGCACTGCTTTGCCACCATCTACGCCCCTCTCATCGCTCCCAACACCGGCTTCGTCTGCTTCAACTCCTTCACCCCTCCCGCCGAAAACGCAGGCGGCTTCCGCATCGCCGCCACCGGCACCGTCCTCAGCGTCGACGAATCCACCGAAATCGTCAAGAAACTCAAACTCACCGGCACCCCCTACAAAATCTTCAAAAACACAGCCTTCATCAAAGACATGTTCAGCTCCTCCCTCGAAATCGCAAAATTCGAAGGTGCCTCCATCAAGACCGTCTCCGGCATCCGCGGCCAAATCAAACGCGCCCTCTCCAAACCAGAAGGCCACTTCCGCGCCACCTTTGAAGACAAGATCCTCGCCAGCGACATCATCTTCCTCCGCGCCTGGTACCCCATCAAACCCCACCGCTTCTACAACCCAGCCACCAACCTCATCGGCTGGCAACCCATGCGCCTCACCGGCCAAGTCCGCCGCGATCAAGACCTCTCTGCACCACAACCCAAAAACAGCCAGTACCGCAAAATCGAGCGCCAGACCCGTCACTTTAATTCCCTGCGTGTGCCTCGTGCGCTGGCCGCTCAATTACCCTTCAAGTCTCAGCTCATTACGACAAAGAAGCAAAAACACGAGACATATCTCCAGAAACGTGCCGTGGTCTTGCCTCGTAACTCGGATGAGACCAAGTCGCGGGCTTTCATGCAGCAACTCCTCACGGTACGCAATGTTTCCGAAGCGAAGAGGAGGGTGAAAAAGGCGGAGAATCATGCGGCGTTCAAGAAGAAGCTTGCGGAGAATGAGGATAAGAAGGAGGCGAGGGAGAAGAGGGAGTCCAAGGAGTTTTGGAGGAAGAATGGGAGGAAGAGAGCTGCGGCGGAAGATGGTGGTGGTGGTGGCGGGGGTGGGAAGAGGAGGAGGTGATGAGGGTGAGGTTCAATGCATTAGATATCTTTTTGTATGTCATTGTTTGCCAGAGAAAGGGCGTTATTCTGCTATAGTACCGACATCGTTTTACCAAAAAGGCACTGTGCCAAAACTAATAGGTCTTGTTCTTCTCAAGTAAAGGGCTTCTTCATTCTGCCAAGGGGCTTGCTTCGATCTGCCAGGAAATGGGACTTGTTCTACAAATGTATCACTCTGCCAAGGATTGGACGTTATTCTTTCAAAGTCAAAGTCAAGGAGGAACTGTACCCAATGTCATCGTCCAGCCTCTCGCGTCGATAATGCAACCATGAGGTCGCGCCACGCTACAGGATGCGCAAATTTGCCAAGCCGTGCCATGTACAGAGTAGTCGTCATGCTTTATTCAAACTTTCATCTCGAGCAACAGCAATAACGTTCCGCCTTAATTGATATTTCATCTTTCTTCCACCTCGTAGGTCCTCCCCATCTTGTTACCCTGAGCTGTGCTTACAATCTCATAACACTTGTCATTTACTAGTAATTAGCATCGAGCCAACGTCGCCGCATTCACCAAAAACGCACAACCTGTGCTTGTTGACGACGAAAAAGTACACCATACACACCCTCTGTCCACCGTACCATTTTCTCATCAGTCCAATTGTGGCAGGGCCACAACAGATCATCATTTACCAGGGTCGGCGAGTTGTTGCCCTCTCCATTCTTGGCGGCTACGGAGTAGTGACTGGGGTAGGTAGATACAATCTAAACCCTTCACAAAAAACCCTATCCACGCACCATCATCTGCTTGACCTTTCGCTTAATCTCATTACGCGTGGAATTTGTTGTAATGAGCCACCTAGGAAGCAATCAAAGGCTCCGCCTCGACATTATCGGCCTCAGTAGGCACGAGAACCTCGTGGTCTGTAGGGACGAGAACCTCACGCTTTGTAGAGATGAGGCTCTCCGGCTCTGTGGGGATGAGGCCCGCGGGCTCCGTAGGGACGACACCTTCGGGCTCAGCAACCTTCTTCAAGTAGGGCTCCTCAGTAGGGGCCACCGGGAACTCGGGTTGCTTGACGGGAGCAGCAGAGATAGGTTGCTTAGTCTCGGGTTGCTTGATTGAGGCAGCAGGAATAGGCTGCTTAGGAGTAGAGACCGGGGAGGGGGATGCGGCGCCGCGTCCACGCAGCATCTCCTGAACCTTTCCGGTGTAGTCACCAGCATATTGCTTGCTGATAGCGGCAATGTGATCGGCTTGCTGTTGAGCGACGCTGCGAACTTGAGCAGTCTGGGCGTTGATGGCTTCAGAAGCGTTCTTCAAATGGTGATCGATGACCTCCTTGTTGGTGGCATAGATCAGGGGTCCAAAAAAGGCAACCGTAATGGCAAGAATAGCAAGGCCCCAGTACGGGACGAGCTTGACAAGGTGGTACGAAAGAAAGGCGGCGACCAAGGCCTAGTCATTACACAAGAGTTAGTCACCACCAAGGAGCAAGCTATTTTGTTGGTGGAGGAGAGCTTACAGCAGCCGAGGTAACAGTGTTCTCCACAAACAGAATCCTCTGGGCTTCAATGACGAAGAAGTTGATAAGCTCGTGGACGTCGCCAATCAACTTGTCGAGAGTAGCTCGCGAAATAGTGCGGTATCGGCGAGGGCGCATTTGAGTGGCCAGGCCATGGTTCAGGACGGCCTTGCCTACGAGTTCGGCGCCGACAGTCACGGACAGAGCCATGGAAGACAGCTTGAAAGCCCAGCGGATCACATCGAGGTACCTAGCTACGAATATGCAGGAGACAATCGTAGCGTACGCAATGGCAGAGGCACCTTGAGGCGAGGAATGTCAGTGGCTGCTAACCAAGTGTGCTTGAGGTCTCTGTTCTTTCTTTCTTTTCGTCCTGAGGACTCGACTCGGATCACTTACGAGGGTTCTTCCACGACAGCAGCTCCGAGAAGAAGGAGTGGTAGTGTGTCAGGGGCTGGCCCGTAGCAGCAGGGTTGACGGGAGTCCTTCGAGAGGCAGCGAGATTGGAAAATTCAGCCTTGGTCTTCACTTGCTGTTCCATGACATTTTGAGCGACGGGGCCTGGCCACAAGAAGAGCGGATTAGCATCAGAACAGCAATAACTAGGCTGGCACTGTCACAAATTCGCAACACGATGGCATCAAGAAGCTTACCGTTCGTGACGGCGTCATAGGCAGCATTGGCATCTGCAAAAATCGGGTAAGGATCTGATATCGTCGGGAACGGCGAGAGCTGGATGCGATGGTCACATGTCAGGGTACTGTTACTGTGGCCCTGGTTAGCAGCTTGCCCCGACGTGATGGGGCGACGTGTGCCTCGCCAACAAAAACAGATGCATGGCAGTACGAACCTTACTGTCCTTGGTGGTCTCCAGAAGAGAAGCACCGTTGGGAGCGGTGTCAGCCATGGCGATATTTGTTAAAGAATGCGAATTGGTGTAGTTTGCTGCAGTGTTTGAAAAGTGTGTTCTTTTCTTTTCCCTTTCGTCGGAAGAGTTGGACAGGGGTTAGGTCGCACGATTGTGTAGAGTCTAGTAGGGGGCGGAGGGACGGGGCCAAAACGTCAGCAACAAAAAGCGCAGAGCTTGGAATCGGGGCCAGCCAGGCTCCAGCCAAGGGGTTCGAATTAGGTGGAGAGACGAGACGGTCCAAATGTGTCCGGTATAAGGTGCCCGGTATAGTGCCCAGGATGCAGTTATCGGATCAACGGGCGCGGCGGAATAGCAAGAGGACCACGGTCAGGAAGAGACAAAAAGATATGAAGCAGTGTTGATGTACCTGTGAGCAGCGTGCGCGACTTGTTTTTGGCTTGTCTGGCAAGCTGTGAGTTTTCGGGGGAGAGAATGAAGGAGCCGGGGAGAAGTTGAGGAAGGAGCTATGGCGAGCAAGTGCAAGAGACGCACGGTGAGGCACAAGAGGCACAAGAGGCGCACAGAGTGGGCAGCTGGCAGAAAGAACAGGGAAATGTACGAAGATGCAGGATGAAGAACGGAACAATTCGAATCAGGTTGCAGCACACGGTAATACACACAGTGTCCAGTGTCCACTGTCGACAATGCCACGCAACTTGCAACGGCTTGCAAGTTGCAACACGCGACATGTTACCTCATGTATCGCCTTCCCGCCCCCTTCTGTACCTTCTGCACCTTCTGCACCTTCTCTCACGACTCCCAACTCGCAGCAATCACTCCAGCTATCCAACCCGATTTAGCTTGGATCTAACTAATTCCAGACCAGCCCTACAAATTTACAAACCATCGAGCAGACGGCGCCTTGAAATCTCTTCCGCCCAAGCTTAATAAAGGCGCCAGCCAATTTGAAAGAGCCAAGGCCCAACATAGGTAGCTTCACGCGCCTTTGGCCCTTGCACAAGCACATGGGCCTGTGGAGTCGTGGACCTGACAAGACGGACGAGCAACAGAATTTGGGTTTCGTCCCCGACGCGGCGTCATCCAGTTTGTCGCAGATAAGAGACCGGAGCAAAATCTCACGTGCTTAACGTTCTTTACGGAGTAAGCTCAGTGTGGCTGAAGTGGCTGGCGTTTGATCTCCGCGTACGTACCAAGTCATGGACGGGATTGACGGGGTTTAAACCACCCGGGTGCCTTGATACCTGTCCGCCCTCCCTTGGTGACATGCAGATGACGACTTGATACCATGGTATTCCTCTTCTTTTAGGGCCTGCCTGAGTAGCACCAGGTTCTTCAAACGGTCGCTGAACAGAGGGGCAAGCCGCAAGGTAAATTGAGTTGTCTCCAGTGTGGCAAAAATGGCGATACAGTAAGGCAGATTGACATTTTCTGGATGCAATCATGGATTGTGACTAGAGAGGCTCGATCGAGGCATGGGGAGGGGTGCTCACTTGATGTACGTCATCGTAGGATAGGTACGTCATGGGAATCAGCTTGCTCTACACACCTACCGTAACCTGTACTCCGTGGCTGACTACCCGAGACATCGCGTGAAAGTGAATTGATTGAAAGATTGGACCAACTCGTGTGTATCTAAGCGAGGTTTCTTAAGTAAGCCAGCCATTGTTTTACAGTGTGCGTGATGGAAACATCGCAATCACCAACCCTCAGCATGGGCAGTCACAAGGATCCGATTTCCTTGCTCGAATCACAAGAAGATTTGGGAAGAAACGACAATCTTTCACTCGTTGCATCATGATGATTACGATAATTATCCTCGCCGCCCAAAAAAAACTTTTAACCTTCTTACATCAGGGAGAAGAGGAAGCAGCTTTTTCTTCAAATCAAGGATAGATTGAAACTCGAACAAATTTACTGCATCATAGAATGACTCGGCGTCTCAGCCTCAAGAAGGGATTGGCAATACTTGTCGCATCACCGAAACCTCCATGCTCTTACATCATCAGTCACAGAAGTCGACTTCTCTTGAGCGATGGAAGGCAAGCCGAACATGGACCGTCTCTGGCTAGAAAGAGATACTCCTCATCAATTCGATTCATCTCTTTATTCTTTCGTAGAAACCGCTACCGCACCAAGGCAGTCCTCGCCTGATCGCATAGTCCATCTAGACACGCAAATCTAAGCTACTCTCCATACCATCATCCTCATCCAACGCAATTCCTCTGCAAACAACCCCTAGCAACCTCTATCCATCTCATGTCCGTCCAACGCAACTCCATACCCGAATCCTATTCCTCATCCCACCAAATCCCCTCTATTCACAAGTACGCCCACGCGGCATTTCCAGCCGCCAAGCGCCCCGTGCCACTCTCACAGCTCATGAAACTCCATTCAGGGACTCGTTTCCCTTCAATGCATTCACACATGGGCTCGCTCGTTATGCAAATGCAGCCACAAAACCAAAATATATACAGGAAATACGTGGCATCAATACTGGAAAGAAGATGAAAATAGAAAGAAAAAAAACGCGCCACTTGCTGGCTCCACCATGCATGATTCTGCAAAGTATCAAGAAGAGGAAAGAGAAAAAATCGAAAAAAAAACGAAAAAGAAGGAGAGGAGGAGGAAAAGAAGAGGATAAGAAAAAGTGAAAAGAGAAAAAAAAAGTCATGAATACATTGAACCTGAACCGCCTCTGGTACTCCCAGCCTTTACTGGTTCATCCACACTCATCCTCACCTCTTCACCTCCTCCACCCCCAAAACCCCCCCGAGTTGAGAGATGCACCACTCGTAGGCTTGGCTTGCTCGACAGCCGGCGGCGTTGTTGCTTGCCCAGTAAGTCGGCCAAATACCGCCATAGCTCCAAGAGGATTTGGTGCCGTCAACGACCCGTGCGGCTCTGATGTCGGAAGCCCGTGAGCTTTTCGCAGCGCTTCAAGCTTTTGTTTGGCCTCTTCAGCCTCTTGCTTCGCCATGGCTTCGGCCGTCTTGGCCTGCACAAGCTCTGATAGCAGAGCTTCGTGTTCACTGGGTGAGCTGCTTTCGGATTCCGAAGAGCCCCCAAGTGCAGGTACGCCTTGGTTCTGCGGCAGGGACGACATCCTCTTGTTGTAGCCGGGAGTTTGTGGTGGTATTGATTTGCTGCGTCCCAGTTTGAGCTCCCGCAAGCCGCCACTTTTACCCTTCCCTGCCCAGTCCGTCTCCGAGTCGCGATTGTTGGACTCTGCGACTGAGCTGCTGGATATCCTCACTTTCATGCCATGGATTTGCTTCTCGAGCCGTTGCTTGTCTTGGTGGAGCGATTTGACGTGTCCGTGTCGTTCCCGCAGCTGTTCTCGCAACGCAGAAACCTCTTGGTCCATTTCGTGGATTCGCCGACTGAGCTCCTGCGACTGAGAAACTGCAATGGATAGTTGCTCCTTTGAATTCGCCAACTCGTCCCGTAGCTGGGACTTTGATTGTGGTATTGACGACCGGCGGCTTGTCTCCTGAACAGCGAAGCGCTTCTCGATTCTATCTAGAAGCTCAGAAAGGTCTTCTGTGGAGGGCAGCTCATCGGCAGCCCGCGTCTGAGCGATTGGCTCTGGCCGGTTTCTGTTCGTTGGAGTGCCATCACGGTCGTGCTCCTCGTCAGGCACAGACTGAGCGGCTGCCTCATGGCCGCTTCCTACCGCTGTAACTAAAGCTGCGTCTGACCCATCCTGGCTTGCCGCTCGCTTTCGCAAACCATCAAGCAACGATCGGATGGCTTTTTGATCCTCCTCTCGTTCCTCTCGCTCAAATTGCAACTGGTTGGCTATGACGGCGTGATTTCGCTGCATCTCGCTCAACGCTGTCAAAAGATCCTCGATCTGGCTGTGCAAATATTTTTCCTCCGTGGTTTTCGTACTGTTCGCAATGGATTTGGGCCCTACAGGTGTCGACTCACGGCTAGTTGGATCGTCGTCTGTGTTGGCTGAGTCTCGGGACAGCGTGCTGGCATCAGTTGAGGCTGAGCTTGTGACACTGGCGGAGCTCGCTTCCATCGAGTTCAGTGTTGACGCCAGGCTCTGTTTTGATGTGCTCCGACGAAGCATACTGAGTGGTCGAGAAGGCGCTACAGACAAACCCGGAGTCAGGTTGTTACTCTTGCTGGTAGAGGCCCAAATTCGTCCAAGAAACCGGCTGGCAGCCGTGGTGATATCGGATGCTCGCACCGCATTTGCGGTCGCAACCAGAGACTCTCGATATGCTTGCTCCAGCTGTGAAAGCTTTTCTCTGGTCACGACACCCGTAAGACTAGCAAAATCCTGGACAAACTCGTCGGCGTTGTAGTGATAGCAGTCCCATAACCCTCGAGACAAGAGAAGTTGCATTGCGTCCTCCAACTCGGAGCACGCAAGCAGACGCGACTCATTTTTCCTCATGAGTGACAAAGCAACGCGCATCAAAGTTTCAGAGGCTCCCTCGGCAAAAATGACATCGTAGATCCGAAACAGCATTGGCAATGGGCACGTGACGGCAAAGAAGCTGAGAAACCATTGTGAGACATATGCCGTCTCCACCTGAATTTCCTCAAGGTGGATGGACAGTGCAGGCATATGAAGTCGCAGGAGTTCGCGAAATTGATAAATACGAACGTGTAACCCTGACAAGTCAGGAAGAAAACAGTCGCGTAAATCGTACTTTTCCATGAGCCTATTCAAACGTCCAAGGTCAGTATGGCAAAAGGTCATTCGAGGGTCACGGCCATGAGGCCTGCCTTGAGGTTCTGTAACGTACCGAACAAGGACGCAGAATGCCTGCTTGTCAGGCATGTGCATCAATAATGGCCCCACGAGAAAGGCAAGCCCTTGACAGTATCCTATTTTTGTATCATAAAGGCTGAATGACTTGAGTACTCTGCCGAGCATGCGCTGCCCATCACCGTCAGGGTCGCGGAACATGTCGACGCCAGGAAAGCTTCGACCCAGGTCTTTGCCAATAAGGAGTTCGTAAGGGCTTGATTCGCCGCAGAAACGCTCGTATTGTTCCTCGAGGACAGAATCACGAGAACCCGACATGCTCTGCCAAACAACCCCTCGCAGCGGTGGTGGTATTCCTTTGCGAATCTTGTTGGACAAGAGAGTGGGCAGGCGAGCGGCCGTTTGCTGGTAGTCCTTGACAAGAGCAGCATAGAATTCTAGATCCGTCATCGGCGGTGGCGGTAGCATGGAGTATCGAAGCGCCGAGGGTGTCGGTCCGTTGACCATCTTGCGCAGCTGAGCCATGGATGGCGGTCGCGGTTTGCTTGACGAGAGCTTTTCAACGGCCTGCACTTTGACACTCTTTGGGTTCGTAGCCAATTTTGCGTTTTCCTGCTCCAAGCGTGCCAGAAGAAGAGCCGTTGACTTTTTTAACTTGTCAGCATGAAATCATAATGTCACAAACGGTGCCTTCGGATCCAACAGAGTCCACATACGTTGTCGGTTTCCTCGTCCTTTGTCTGCTCATCTTCGGTCTTCTCTAATTGCTCCCAATCGACTTCGTCGTGGTCCTCAGAAGAATCAGTTTCATTGCCATCAACAATGCTGTGCCCCAACTCGTCTTGGAGGCTGCGTTTAGCTTTAGGTGTGGATATAGTGACCCTAGCATCGGAGGCACTCGACGACTTGCTTTGACGTTGATCACTAGCTGTCTCGACATCACTTGACTCATCCTCCACATGTATGTGTTTGTGTTCTTCTTCGAGTGCGGCCGGTGGCAAGCTTGGCAGTTCGTCATTCGTTATGACGATCGTGGGATCCAAAGTGAGGAAAGGTGGTTCTGATAGTCGGACCGTGACCATTGAGTCATGTGTCATAGTAGGAGTTACCGCCTCTTCTGCTTCAGTCTCACAGGCCTGGTCAGACTCTGCGATTTCCTCGACAGTATCGATCTTTTCCACGTCTTCCACAGTCTCGTTGACCTCAGCACTATGGTCCGTCGTATTGATCTCGACCCGTTCTTCGTCGGTTCCATTCGTCTTCTCTTCCCTATCAAAAGATGAGGATAATCGCTTCAGGGCAGTCGGGTCGGACGAGTCGAAGGAAAGACCATGCTGGTGATTCGGATTGTCCAGGTCCATTTTCGGTGTCTGGATGGACGAAGCTCTGGACGAGGTAGAGCTGGAATGCGACATGCTGATCAACGATGCCAAGTAAGGGGAGAGGGGGGGCGCGCGTCACACCTGCTCACGACGACAGAATCCCACATGCACCTTCCTCTGCTGGGTCTGCGTCAGGAGTAGGTGGTGATCCAATGCGACTGAGGCTCCCTTATTACGGAAGCTGACGCAGCAGTTGAGAAGGCGAGGATGAAGTCTTGTTGTTGCATAGAGGGGGCTTCGTTTGTCAGTGTCAGCCCATGCCAGAGCTGCGCACCACGATGGCTTGCCTTTATGTAGGGACGTGGCAAGTTTGGTGTTGACGAATTGAGCGGCACACGACGGCCTTTCACTTTGGAACACGCAGAGTATTGGGCCGAAGACGAAGTATGACGAGGCACTGAGGCAGACAGCCAGCAGGGAGAAGCTCGAGACAACGTACGGAATGCTTGAACATGGAACGCAAAGGCTGTGGAGAAAATCGAGGCCAGCCAGGAAGACAGGGGTGACTCGCTTGACGAACTTTGGTCTGGTTGGTGCCGGGATTCTTCAGCGGAGCAGCAGAGAGGACTCAGAGGAGCAACAAACAGAAACAGAGCAGCAGTGTAATGCAGTTGCAGCAGTCAATGCATTCCTGGCTTCCGGCAGACTGCACTTATCACGGCCATCATCTTCGGGATGATGATGTTCTCCTTTCAGTCAGCAGGAGGACAAAGCCAGCGTAGGCGTCCCTGGCCCATCATACCTACGCGCCGGGAAAGGCGTTGAGACAATGATGGACGCTAGACCTAGCTGCTGCTGATTGTCTCGATTACGTATGTATGTTATCGTAGTGCATTTCGACAAGAGTATGTACATATGTACGGAGTAGTGGAGGCGGAAATGGAGTCGAATATGGAGGCGTGCCACGGTCCTTTTTTTCTCTTCAACGTGAATGGAGTGAATGGCGGCTAGGCCGCTTAATGCAGGTACCAGCCTCACCACTGGTCAGCACCGTTCAATGCGACCAAGCTTGCGCCCGCGCCCAATTGGCTGAGCAGGTGTCCGAGGAGGGGCTTGGTGGCCCGTGGAGAAGAGGAGGAGAAAGGGGTTGGCAATGGGCATGGACGCGCTCGTTGCCGCCAATTTAGCCAGATGCCGTCCAGTGACAAATCTCAACCCTATGTACATTGTACATACATACGGAGTACATGATACCTATACACAGTTAGTGCGACTACGGAGTAAAGCTGAACTAATATATACCGGCAAAGTCGCGATGACGCCGCCTCATCGCCGCCTGTCGCTCACGTTGGCGCGTTGCGATGCTCCGATAAACTGGTCACGACTTCACGGATTCACGACAGCTGCAAGTGGATCACGCCACCTCCTGTGGCGTGAGCTTTTTAGCATCAGCCACTCGTTTCAGTCACGACTCACATAACCTCGACGCGAGAAAGGCTGGATACAATATCAGATCTGACCGTTTCCGAGCTACATATGTAGAATGGCCTAGCACCCGTGCAGCTGCGGACATCCCGGAGTTGCCAGCACTTGGTCCAGTGCAACTCCAAGGATCGAAAAATCAAAACTTTTCTCCGCGGAGTGCAACACTAGTTACTACGGAGTACCTACGGCATGAAGCAAAGATTGAGTACATACATATATGTATGTATGTACTCCGTATGTATGTACATGTACGGAGTACATATGTACATAGGTGTGCCCGCCGTTGTGGCTCAAAGTCGTTGCATGTGGGTGCTGTGCATCCTTCTCATCATCTCATGCCTGCATCGCTATGCAATCTGATTATGCTAGGTGACGTACATACTACATATGTGAGGGCGAACACAAGCACACACGAGTAACTCGACATGTTGCTGATCTAAATCGATCTCGATACCTACTATTTCAGAAGCCATTTCCCAAGACCGGTATGCACATAAATTGTATGTACATACCTACCTACCTACATACACTGTACCTGTGTACTGTAGAGCCACCTTGCCTGAAAGGTACTGTACCCTTGTCAGACTGCAATTTACGGCAAGGCCCACACTCAAGGCAATGGGACGCATGAGAGCAGGCACTTGTAAGTTGTCGCCGTCAGAGGAGTCAGGACGCTTTGCGAAGAACAGAAGATGTTAATAACGGATTACATGTGTAGACGTTGACGAGCTTGACGTTAATTGGACATTGACTGGCTGAACGTGACTGGAGAACGATGACTGGCTTGTAATTGTGACTTGTGAGTCGTGAACACCTGACGACCACTCGGCTGGCACTACGATGCAATGACCCCCGCGGGCCACGGCCGTATCGTCGTCCATATCGGACCATGTGGTGGACCCCGCGGCCAAACTGTGGCTGATGGGTGGATCCCCATCCCCACACGTGCCCCCTCGCCTAGTGCCTGCCCCCGGTCAGTTGTCGCGGCTGTCAACGTCAACTTGGTCTGGGTCTGCTTTTCACTTCCTGGTGCGTCTTGGTGCGTGTTGCACAGCAAAGTCGATCCGGGCTTCGTCTCAACTACGATCATCACAGCCGCAAACCCACTTCGCTCGGCGTTCTCCCTACCCCTCCGTTCCTCGGCTGTTTATTTGCGTCTCCTTCTTTTACGCCTGGAGCGTTGGGAGCGAAACTACCTACGTCGTTGCTCCTCATGGCTCATCCATCTTGACGGGCGTAAACGCGGGACGCCATGACAGCCAGAGGCGAGGCATCGTACGGAACTATGTTCTCCTCGCTTCTTCGCCGACCCAGGCGCGGACCTCGTCGCCTCGACATTCACGACTTCGCTGCCTCCTCCCCGTCGCCCCTTTCGCAGCAACGGCACATTCAGTATGCCGACCGTACGCATGCAACTGCAGACTTTACCGAAGCCGACGACGACGACGAAGACACAATTGAGGAAGATCTGGCTCAATTTGACGGCCATGATGACCAAGCGAACGATCGGGCGAGGGAACGAGAGCGAGAGCGAGAGCGAGAGCGAGACCAAGACGAAGATCTAGCAGACCAAATAGAAGACGACGAGGCTGATGAAGATAATCGACACCGAGGTCTTCCCGTTCTTCCTCTCTTCTCGGCCACGCATCTTGGTAAGCGTACACCCTCGTTTCTCCTTTATTGCTGGGGAATGAAACGACATGGTCGGCACGTTTTCTGCCCTCCCTTGGATTTCTGTCTTCTCGTTGCCGTACACTGTTACAAGCAATTGCCTTCATGCGAACCGACGCTGACCGATTTGTCTTTTGCTGGGCTCCTTCAGATTCGCTCCCCATCTACAGCATCACCCACTCCATTCGCATCATTGTTACGGCTCGTACCGAGACTTCGCTGTCATGGGATCAGCTACGATCGCCGCAGGTGTCTCAATTCCTTGTGAAGCCAATGCTGCAGCAAATTCGCACGCAGCACTTCTCAAGGGCCACGATCTACGCCCTCATGGCAAATTGTCTACAATTCGGCAAGGAAGGGCAAAGATATGCTGCTAATGCCGGCATCAGCAACACAAGAGCCAAAGTCTGCGAGCTTCTGGCTCTCAAAATGCTCAAGGAATACTCCACGAGGGAACTGATTGATGCCCTAGCTTATGATTTCTACCCGCTTCAAGGTCTTCCAGGAGCACAGCCCCCAGTGGCACAGAGCAGGTCGTCGGTCAAAGCAAAGCAGGCCGTGGTAGCGTCGAGGACCTCGACACTGGAAGTCGCCATCCGAGCTTCGGCCAAACACTTCTTGGCCCACCCGGTTGTGGTCCAACAGCTTGAAGCCATCTGGAACGGGGCCATCACCTTCTACTCCTCCGCAGATAGCCTACATCGCGAGCCGCCACCCACGCTTGTCGAGAGCCTCAATGGACACCCTACGAAGCCGGATAGCAGAGCTCCTTTGCTCGGCTCACTTCCACCCAAGCCCGGCCAGTATCAGGGCCCCCCGGGGAGAAGGACAGTCATGCTGTACGACCCTAGGCAGGCATCCATGTTCAAACTTTCTCGTCTTCGAGTTCCGCGGTATCGGTCCTTCCTATCCACACTGTCTTTGGCGGTTCTGATTGGTCTGTTCTTGGCTGTACTCTCCCAACGATCCGTCCATATCACCGGACTAGAATTAGTCTTCTGGTTCTGGAGCGCCGGATTTATGTTGGACGAGCTGGTCGGATTCAACGAACAAGGATTCGCTCTGTACATCATGAGCTTCTGGAACATCTTTGACCTAGGCATTCTTGTCCTGCTAATCGCGTACTACTGCATGCGAGCATACGGCGTCTTTTTACTGGACCCTCATCAGTGGAATTCAATGGCGTATGATGTGTTGGCCGCGAACGCAATTTTGCTTTTACCCCGAATTTTCAGCGTTCTGGACCATTATCAGTACTTTTCTCAGCTCTTGATTGCCTTTCGTCTCATGGCCGTGGACTTGGCCGCTGTATTTGTCTTAATGTTGATCATGTGTAGCGGATTCTTTGTTTTCTTCACGTCCTCTCAAGAAGCCAGCGATGCTGGTGAGGTAGCATACAAGATTTTCCAGATTCTTATGGGTTTCACGCCTGCTGCGTGGGACGTGTAAGTAGCTGATTCCTCATCCGCTTCAACAGGAGAAGATGCTGACGTTTTCAGGTGGCCCTCCTACAACTGGCTCGCGAGAATACTGATGATGGTTTTCCTCATCATTTGTCACTTCTTGGTCGTGTAAGTGCAACGCATCTTGGCCTTGGTCTGTTCGTGGAAAATTCGCGTCATGCTAACAAAGTTAACAGAACCATTCTCATCACGGTCTTGACGAACTCGTTCATGGCGATTGCCTCCAATGCTACGGAAGAGCACCAGTAAGCACACAGCCCATGGCCCGCTCTTCTGCCTTTGTTTTTTTCTTTCTTTCTACCGTGGACAAAAGACCGACTAACTGCTCCAGATTTGTTTTTGCAATCAACACCATTTCGATGGTCAAAAACGACGCGTTGTTTTCTTACGTTGCACCCAGCAATATATTCGCCTGGCTGCTGATGCCTCTGCGTTATTGCATGCCTTTGAAGCATTTTGTCTGGCTCAACCGAACGATTATCAAAGTCACGCACTTTCCCGTGTTGTTTATCATTTACTTGTATGAGAGATTCTGGCTGGCAACGTCCATGTTTGAGCCCACAGATCTCGTCGAGAACCACAGGCGGTTACGCCGTCGAGCCATCTCTTTTGGGGACATTGCTCAACGAGCCGTCATGTTCAGTCCCAATGTCCGAGTGCGAGAAGAATCCATTGCTGGCTTCCACAAAGACCGAGCTTTGGAGGAGGTATTTCGTCGCGTGCCTGACGCGGCCACCTTGCGCACCCAGCGAAGAAACGAGAGACGTAAAACACAGACCGCGATTCGCAACTGGATGGCTCAGCATGATGAAGGCGGGATGCCGTCCGCGAATTGGCAGACCATCGACAGCAGGGCCGTGCCCGATTGGCAACGACGAATGAGTATGGGCTGGGAAAGGCCATCTCACCTCCGGCACGTGTCTGATGTTCGGTCTACCGCAAGCGACCCGGCAGAGTTCATGTCCCCCGGCGTTTCCTTCCCTACTAATCATCCCAGACGGCGCTCTAGGGTTGAAATGATCACTCCCGAGTACAAAGATCAAACCGATGCGGACGGGGATGATGAACTACTGACCAACGACGAAGACGAAGACGAAGGTACCAATGCTGGCAGGAGTCAACAGTTTGAGAGGCACGGAGTGGAAAACGAAGACTACTTCACAACATCCATGAAAATTCGATCCACGAAGCTAGCTTCCTCCCATGGATCACAAAAGAACCCAGCTCCAATCTCTCGGCCAGGTGAGCTCAGAGGCGGCATTCACAGCCGCACCCTTTCCACGAGCACGATCCTCTATAACCCGGAGAATTCACAGCCGCAGCCTCAGTCGTCAGCCAGAACATCTCCCCAGCCAGCGAGGGCCACGTTCCCATCACTACCACCCCCTGCATCTCGCAGACCCAACACCAGTGGCAGAAATACAGGCTCGGCATCGCCAATTCACGGCGCCCGACGCGGCTCTCCCCGCAGATCTCCCTTTCTCTCTGCCTCCAAGCCTCGGCCCATCCAGGCAGCGCAGAGTATGATGGAAACCGGCGGCGTAACACAATCCGCAATGGCGAGCCTCCCAGCCCGTGACAGACTCAGGGCAGCCAGGCGCCTATCATCCATGGATCTAAGCATCCTATCCGACCACATCGACATGGAAGACAACGCCAGCGCTATGGCGGGCAGCTTCCAGACACAAATGGCCATGGCCCTCATGAAGGATAACCAAATGCGCGGCTCCGCCGGCGATGCCGCCGACCGAGACCGAATGGGACGCCTCGTCCTAGCCCGGATGAAGAACCTGGAAGAGAGTTTCGCGGAAGTAGTCAAGGAGATGCGCGATCTGAAGAATAGCTCCACGGCCCCGCAGTCACGACGGAACTCGTCGGGCGACGAGTTGAGATCTTCAGGAAAGGGGGGAGGCAGTGGCGGTGAGCGTGACGTACCACAGAAGAAGCAGGGAAAGAGTGATGTGGCGCCGCGAAAGAGCCATGGTAAGAGGCCGATGAGTAGACGGAGCATGAAGGAGGGGAAGATGAGTTTGGGGGGTGGTTTGGCGACGAAGCGAGGAGATGCGAAGGGGAAGGCTAAGGATGTGAGCTTTTCATCGGGGGATGATGAGAGGGGAGGCAGTAGCGGTGATGCGGGTAGCAACTTGGGCAAGGATGAATTGCCTACGTGAAGACATATGGACCAAGGGCTAGGGAAAGGCGGATGGAAAGAGAGGAATGGAAAAGTTGGAATGCGAAATGATGAGAGAGTGGTGCGAGTGAGCGCTCTCAGCATTACCGAGGCGCTTTTCGTTATGCTTGCTTGATTTTTGAGGGAAGATCTGGTTAGTGGATGTGTACGATATGAGCACGAGGACGAGGGGATGGCGTTTCTGAGCACACCTTTGGGGCATATTCTGAGCATAACATTTTGGCATTGGCATTGTCGGCGGTTGGGATAGGGGATGAGATGGTCATATTTGATGCAATGTGCTTATCACATTGGCTTGCATTTCTGCGTTTCTTGCCTTGCATCGCATCGCATTGCTGTCGCGGCTGGTTTACTGTACACTACTCCGTACTATGCGAATACATATGATGGCGAAGGTTTTGCGACTGCATCAACCACGCCAGTATAGTACATTGCCTCTCCTTGCCTGTTTGTCTCGTCAAAGTCGTAGTCGCCTTCTATGGTATGTGAACAATGAAATTATTGAACACTCCCAAGCCCTCTCAATTCTATGATGGGTTTGATATCGGAAACGAGAAGGCAGTCAGGAAAGTCAAAGAGAAAACACCTCTCCATCAAGATAATCACCCCATGTTGAGCGTATTCCCCGCCCCCCTCCGATGATCATCCTTATAATCATCCCACTGCCTCGCCTTATATGTCTCCCTATCCACCGCCTCCGCATCATCCTCATCCACCACCACCGGCGCCGGATCCGTCCCCCCCTCCAGAATGCCCCCCCGCCGCCGCTCCTCCTCCAGGTACTCATCCACAGACATAGTAGGCAGATTATGCCCAGGCCTGAACACCCCCTTCGCGATATCCGCCCTCGACTCTACCAACGTAAACGGCTGCAGCGGCCTCCCCTGCCTCGAAAGTAAAGGACCCCCCTTATTAAGCAGGCTTTTCTGAAACGGCTGATCCAGACGCAGCGTGGTATCCTCCCCATCTTTCCTGCTATTATTCCCCACGGCACCCCCTCCGCGCCATCGCGCATCCTCCTCCTCCCCCTCCACAGGCGCCATCCGCAACATCTCCAGCTCCTGATTCAGCGAATCAAGCCCCTCAAACGCAGTATGAACCCGCCACCGCACATCCATAAGATACACTTCCCGTACAGCCTCCTCATCCCTCTCCTCAAACCGCGGATCCTGCCTCAACATGGCCAGCTTCTCCCTTAGGCCCTTCTCCGTCTTAAACGCCGCAATCTTGGCCTCTCTCCTGGCCGTCATGTCGGAATTGTGACGCGACACCACGGAGAAGGTTTCCTCGTCGTCGCGATAGCGCTCTAGGAGTTTCGCGTGCGGGCCTACCACGAGGGTGTACCCATCCACAAGGGCCAGGAACCGCTCGTAGGCATCCCTCGCGGAGCGAAGCACGAGTTGTCGCTGTTTGGGGTTTCCTGAAAAGGGCGTCCGCTGGACGAGCTCGGCTATGGTGTGGTGGAGGGGGAGGTAGCGTAGTGAGGAGGTGGGCACGTCTTCGATGCTTTCGTTGGGGGAGAAGAGCGCGAGGGAGTCGACTTGGTCGACGAGGGAGGCATATTGGGAGAGGAGCGCGGTGAGGTCGTCTCCGTAGGAGGGCGCTGTGGCGGGTACTGCTTCGAGTGTTTGGCGCTTGGTCTCGGCTTCGGCAAAGGCTGCGTCGAGGGATTGGGGCTCGGAGGAGGAGGCCATTGGTTCGGCGTGGGTGCTGTTGAGGTCGAGACAATGGGAGGAAGTAAATGGAGAAAGGGGTACTATTTGCGACAGAGGCGACGCTGCGACGCTTGAGGCTTGCTGAAATTTTGCAGTGGAAGTGACTGTATGGGTTGTAAGTTGTGGATGACTGGTTGAGATTGATGGTACCTTCCCAGTACCCAGTGATGGACGGCTGGCTGTGTGATGGGGTGCATGAACTTACCCCTCCATCGTCGGAGTACATGTGCATTTAAGCTTATCGATAAAGCTCAATGTACTTCGTAAGTACCCAAGTAACTTAAACTTAAACGGCCTTACGGACAGACAGGAAATACATAAGAGGATCATCACAAAATAGACGGTATTGAGGAGCAGGATTTAATCTAAAGATTAAAAGCAGACTTATCTAGACATACTCTACTGCCTCGAGCCTCGCCCGCTGCTCCCCCCCTCAAAGCGTCCGGAAAGCCCCTGAAACGGCAGCCTGGACTTCAAGATATGTAGAGTTCGATAGAAAGCCTATAGTTTACCGTCCGCACCCAAGCCAACTGACGAGGCACACTAAGCCGAGTATAAAGAGAAGGGATGAGAGCCCGGGGAATGCCCATGCACGACTTGCGGTACATCGATTACACGAAGAACTTAGAAGCGATGCCCTGGCAGTCAGGTACCTACATACTAACTACGGACTGTGAAGCTATCTGGCCGTCCAGGCCGTATTCGTAAGGATCAGCATCCAGATATCTACATTTAGGTACATATGTAGTTATGTACCGTATCAGCAAGTTATGTACATACATACATACATACACATCTTACTCCGTACGGCCTTGTAAGTTGTAAGTTCTGAGTCCTGACTCCTGAGTGATATACACAAGGTCCTTTCCGGCGGCCCTACGCTGCGCTCCGGGGCCGGGACCTTGCTTCGCGGCGGTCGGGAAGAGCGGTAGAGGGCGGTGATTTCTGTCACTCTTCTTTCGGCTTTCGAGCTGGTTTTGTTGTTGATCTTCGTCGATTTGTCACCCACCTTTGTGGGATTTATTGCAGCGCCGTTGAACTATGTGAGAGATCGATAGATTCTTCTTCTTCTAGGTGGGCTGTTGCGTGAATCTGTCGCTCCACTAATTCCTTCGACGCAACGATTCTACTTGGAAGTTGGGAGCCTCAGGGTGCTCAAATGATGCATACCCTATATGGAGACGCTGGTTTTTTTTATTGTTATGGTACGGCGCATATGTCGTTGAAATATGTCGTGATAGTCATGGAATTTGTTATTTGTTGTTCCTTCTATTCCCTTTGGTTCATCATTCGTGTTTTGAGTTTCAAAGGGCGAGGGTATCGAGGTTGGTAACAAACGACTTCTCTGAAAAAGGGTGCATGTAACCGTCAGGGTACGTGATGATGGGTTATCTAAGCACCGGACGCAAAACGTTTTCCCTTGTACAGCCTGAAATTGAAGCCGTCACTCTGATGTTGTTATTCCTGCCCCGATAGGTCAGAGGTTTTACTGTACTGCCGTCGCGTCAGCTCCGTAGAGGCTGTTGCAGCGTCTATTTGCATTTCTATACATCGTACCTCCGCCGTTCCCGTTTTTCACAGCTCTGTATGATAGGAATGGCATTTCCTTGGCATCACTGCAGCTCCGTCTTCTGTATCATATTTCGCTGGATCTTGTGACCGCTCCGTGAATACTTCGCTACAGCTCCGTGGAATCCATTGTACGGTTGTACCTCCGTCGATGCTGTCCATTCAGCTAGGATTTACCACACCTGCGTTGAACA
>SRQG01000406.1:0-23826 GCA_018360325.1 Claviceps aff. humidiphila group G2b | reverse complement strand
TTTAAGAGGACGAGTCCGACGGGGGCGTTTGACTTTTTCACGTACCTGGAGCTGGTGTGGTGGTTTGTGTTTTGTGTGGCGTTTAATCCGTTTCGTTGGAAGTGGGCGGTTATGTAGGCCATGGTGAGCGATTGGGTCGCAGCGCGGCGCGTGGGAGTGAGAGGAGTTGTTTGGATAGGTTTGACGGGTTTGCCCAGCGCGGAGTTGGCATGGGCTTGGTTCGCGGGATCGGTCGGTCATGGAGTTGTTGGAGTGGAACGTGGTCACGTGCAACAGCACGTGTGACCGCCACCTTCCGTCTTGACACCATCAACTTTTAGATATCTACAGCGCAAGGGCTCAAATCTTCTGACAGCCTTGTGTTTCTCGGGCCCTGTTAATCCCGACTGTCTAAATCTTATCCACAGAGGCGTTTTTCGTGCCTTCGTTGAGATTTTCTGGCGCAAGGTGAGCAACCTGCGTAATAACATGGGCATTAGCGCCAGCGAAGGACAAGAAGAACGAGAAGAAGAAGTCCATGTTATGTACCTGGCTGTCTGCAGTTGAAAAACGCCAAACCATGCAATTAAATTCATATGTGTGCTATCTATACATGCATCAATTCTATGTACAAGTCGCGTCTATGACGAAACAACTAGCCAGGATTCTAATATTTACAGCTCATCTTGGTCGGGTGCAAGACAAGTTCACCCGATCCTCAACGCCGTCGAGGAGACACACTATCCAAAAGCAAAATCCCATCAGCCCGAACTCATAGTATAAGGAGGCGGTGGGCGAAGGGCAAGATCAGATGACGCCGAGCTTGGCGCATGAGTATCGGCCAGTGCTGGCGACGGAGCAGGAGTCGCCGACGCAGCCATTTGCGTGACCTTGGCCACCATTTTGCCCATGTACTGCTGAATGAAAGATTCGCTGCATGTTTTGTTAGTCCTGTTGATATACGGTGATATACGGTGATGGAAAAGGACCCGCGGGATCCAGTATCCAAGAGAAAGAAGAACAAGAGAGAGAAACATTATGAGCACGTACGTGTAGTAGCTGTGTTGCGAATTGTGTGTCGAGACAAGATTATGCGCCAACTCATGCGCCAGTACTACCCACCACCAAGTCGCTGCATCGGCTTTCCCACGCCCCGTTTGAGCTTGCGCTGCGTGCAACTGCAGAAAGAAGCGCAGGTTGCAAAAGATGCTTCCCCCCGTGTTGAAGGCAATGGTGCCGCCAGACTCATCATAAAATATGTGTAGTACCTGGGGCGACAGCGAGTAGATGCCCGCAATGTCCACGAGCAGCCCTGCAAATGTGTTGATGGGGCCGATATTGGCGGAGAGGAAGTCTGCCACGGGGGCGCGTACATGTTTGGAGATGAAGACCCTCATCTGGTTGGAGGCTTCGGCTGCAAAGGTGATGTTTTGCGCGGGCGTGCTATCGCAGTAGGTGGCCTGTTCCTTGACTTCGTTCACTTCGGGTTGAGAGAATACATGATCTGATCCGTGCGGTCGAGTGGCATTGACGGCATTGAGAAGGTTTTGCTGCACGAGGGCTGGACTGGTCACTCGGCCGTCGTCGTGTAGGTCTCCTATTTTGTTTGGCCGTTGTCCAGCACTCGGCGCGCCTGCTTGCGGTGGTGAGGCGTCAACAAACTGCTCGAGCTGTTTCCTGGCGTCATCTTTGCTCTTCTCGTCTTGGCTATCAAGACCTAATTTGCGGGATAGACTGGAGAACAATCCGCCGACGCCGCCGCCGACGCCGCTTCTTCTTGACTGCTTTGCACGGTCCGGACTGTCATCTTCTGGCGAGCCCCATGAACCGGGCATGGCTGGTTTCGATTGCTCGGGCGTCTGAGCAACTTGCCTGGCGGCAGCTGCTGCGTTTGGAAGCTCTCCGGTGGTACTGTCGCCCGACCCCTTGCCCTGCTGAGCCCAGGTCCGCTCTCTGTCTTGAATCTGCTTCTGTTCTTCTGCTAAAGCCTTTCTTCTCTCCTCCTCTGCAATGCGTGCTTCCACCGCCTTGGCGCGTAAGATGCGGTCCACATTGTAGCCACGGGCGCGGAGTCCATAGAGATCGAGAGTCAGGAACGGCTCGAAAAAGAGATAGGCCTGCTGGTTCGGTCGATTCAATAGCATTTGGCAGACAGCCTGCCCTACCTGGTACATGTCCGGCTGGCCATCATCGGCCACATAGAGCACCCATGCGCCGCTGTTTTCATGAGAACCCGCAGCCGACCGTTTCTCTGTGTGAGATTGCCGTTGACCTTGTAGCGTGCGTCTCAGCGCGACAGAGCGCACCATCTCGACCCGGAGGTTCTTTTCTAGCCACTTGGAGTCATGCTTGACCGCGTCTCGCCGATAACTGGCGTACTCGTACAAGAAGATTTTTGATCTCTCCACGACATGTTTGCGAAGTTGCTCGGCTACTTTCTGTTTTGCAGTGTGAGGCCCAATGCGCACATCCTCCTGCACGATGCTGCTTAATTTTAGCGCGCCGAGCTGTAGGTAGAATGTCTCCAACGCGTCTTCCTCCGGCGCGCAAATTAGATGCTCCTTGAACAGACGATAGCTGATGATGTCATCCAGAACAACAATCTGGCCAGCCGAGGCGAGCTGGTACTGCTTGATCGGAGCTTCATCCTCATCCAGGTCTATCAAATCTCCCTTGGTAGTCGACGGCAATGACAGTTCTTTGTATGCCAAGAGACAAGGGCTCGTTTTGAGTTTGCTCCACAGCTCCTTGTCTCGATGTAACGTACCGGAGGACTCGGCCAAAGACTTGAGAAGATCCATATACTTTTCCGGGCTCTGGAGAACGCTGAGCAGCCTTGCCGGCTCATTGCATGCCATGTGTGCAACCTCCAGCTTGGTAGGCTCGCTCTTGGCTCCACAGTGAAATAGAAAGGCATTTGCTTCCTGACCGAAATCCACAAAGTCAAATATCTCACCGTACGTGGACGACGTGCCCAGATATGCTCGTGAAGGGCTAATGTGAGACACAGTTGTCGAAGTACTTGCCCTGGACGATGACTGTCCTAGTCTCGTCCTCGTCACGGGAACTAAGGGCGCATTTCGAAGCTTTACTAAGCTGTTCTCGCGAACCTCCGTAATGCGGGACGCGAAATAGCTGAAGAGAGTCGCGGCAGACTGGTGATCGTGGGGTGGGCTCGATAGCAGTTTGTTGACGCACTCAACCATGGGAGGGTCTCTAGCGACGCCAAACTTATTTGCGTGATCGTAGAGGTCTCTTCGCAAGATACGAAACCCAAGCACGGCAGCTTTCTCATTCGTAAAACACTTGGACGGAGCTACGAGTTGTGTGCTTCCTTGGAGCGGTAAGAAAGTCCTCTGACTTCCACTCAAATCGAATGCACCGTAGCGATTGGAATGATGATTCGTGATAAAATAAGTCATTGCCGCCGTTCGCAACACATCGTCATCCTTTGACGACATCAGTTCCACTAGTTCAGGAACCGTAGGGAAGCTCCGCAGTCCAAGCAACGAAAGGAACCGAGCCTCAGCGCTGCTGGGACGAAAACTGCCTGGGGGCCCGGGCCACTGAAGTATGGATAGTCCAAGGGTACGAAGCGCATCTTTAGGCTCAAAGAGCTCGGAGACTTTGTACAGAGATCGGGATGCCTTAGTAGAGGCCATGCCCTTGGGACCAGCCTCGGCCGGACAGAAGCGTGACTCTCGCAACTTCTTGAGATCATCCGATGGAATGTCATTTTGCACCGAGGCGAGATATTTGATCAGTTCTAAATGGCTCCATTTCTTTTCATTGTCTCCTTCCGCGTTGTTGAGTAGTCGACTGAAAATAGTTTCAAGATCTACTGTCTTGCGGACACCGACTGCGACCAGAAACTTTTCCTTGACTTTCTCGCAGCCTTGAATGACTGGCAAGTCATCGAACAACTTAACGGTGGGAAAAAAGGAGTCGCCAGGCCGTCTCATTCCCAGTCGTGTTGGCATTACAGGGCGAGACTGAAGCAGCGATGCTAGCACAGGTTTGTCTTTGTTGGAGATGGTGTCCCAATTTTTAGACAGTATTACTAACACTTGAACCGCAAATTTGGGAGATCTGGTCACACTCTCCTCTTCCACCCTAGAATCCGCTGTTTCCAACAGGTAGCGTGCCCAAGGCAACACCTCTAGCGGCACCCAACCCAACGCTTGAAGCTCGGCTGGGCTTGAACAAGTTGTGAATATGAAGGGTAGCGTGGTGGGTGGTATCGGAACATTGGCCGGTAAGTTATTGAGGCTTGGATAATTTGATATGCTCCCGAGCGCAATGATTTCCCCTGACTGCTCATCCGTCATAGTTGCAACAGCAACGTCAAGCAGGGCTGCGCGGCTCCCTGGATCTAGCTCACCACTAAGACTTTTTTTCCCTGCCCAAGAAATGAATTTCATCATCTGAGATTTGGTGAGGGCCTTTGCTTCGAGTTCTTGTTTGACGTCCGTAACGGTAATGTGGGAAAGAAGGCCAAAGTCAATCAATTTCTTGACGAAGAGTGACGTTTTCATTGCGTTGGGAAGAACTGGAACGCTTTCTAAGAAGCCGCTAAGCTCAACCGACTCTATTCGCACTTGCGTGGTCTGCAGGACGCCTTGACTAGAATAGATCTCGATGGAAGCCTTCTTGAAACAGGTCCAGAATGCTTCTTCCATGATCTGACCCACTTGGCCGCTGGGGGTAGAATCGCCGAATGTGAAGGTCTTCATGATGTGGAGAGCCTCCGGCATGTGCTTCTCTACAGCACTGCTTGACACGTTCTTCTTGCCGCCATCACTCGACAATTGGACTCGCCGGCTCAATTCAACCATCTCATTGGAAAAGGCCAACCTTGAGACAATGCCGGCAGCCCGCAGAAGCTCGACATTCCAGGTCCTCACCCATCTCGCGTTGAGATCAATGGCCTCTCGTTCCACAGTTGGGATCACAGATGGAGCGGAGATATGCATTCCGGCACCAGTAGTCTGCATGGTAGGAAACCCGATGAAAATGCGCCCGCCAGGCTTCTTGTTCGGTAAGACAGAGGCGAACACATCCGTCACCGTCTTGAATGCTGCCTGTTCAGTTGAGAACTCGGAAGCTTCGGCCTCATCATACGAGGCAGTGAGGATGGAGATTTTGGTCGTTTTTGGCGGTGGCTTCTTTGTGGCTCTTTCAAGCTCAGATGCGAACGATGACGACACCTTGGTTTGAATAGCAGCCGAGGTAGCGCTGAGAAATATTGTTGAAGAAGCCGCCTTGGTCACGTCATCTTCTATCTGTGGCTGTGCCATGCTCTCTTCGCTTTGTGATTTGGACCGCAATCCAGCTTGAGAAGCCGTTGAAGTCAATCGGGCAAAGAAGGATCGCAGAGAGGGAGCCTCGGTCGACGCATACGAGTCGGACGATCCTTTCGCTGTGGTGGCCGCGACCTGTGGCTTCCATCCGATTACGCTCATATAGGATGCGTCTATTTGAGTACTCGTGCGGTCTACTCCGGTAATCTTCATCAGACCTTCCTTTGTCCTTGCTTCCAGATCCCGAGGCAACGGCATTGCTGCAGGGGGTGAAGACTTCTTCTTCAATGATAGTATTTGGTAGTCATCTATCCAAAATTCAATGTTCTCTAGCGCGACAAAAGTCAGACTCGTGGCTAGGAACTGGCTGACGGAAAGGAGATTTGGCATCGGTGTCGTCGAATTTCTGTAGTCCAGCACAAACGCTGTGTGATGAGATGCTTTGTCCGCGGGCAGTTGAGATTTTTTGGTGAAGAGAGAGTTGCCCTTCCAGTAAAATGCCATGGCTTCGCTCCCTGAACTGACGAAAGGCTCTTCGCAATCCGCGAAGACGCTGTAGAAGCCAACTCCGAAGGCGCCGATTTTTGTCTCATCTGGATTGCCCTCTGCAATTCGTTTTAATCTTCCCCAGTCCGTCTTTGTAAAGGGTTGTCCGTCATTCTGCACTACTAGACGTCGTAACGTGTGGTTCGCGATGACATGTTTCAGGAGTTCGGATCGGCTTGTCGTACTGGGCAGGGGGACTTGGATCGACGGAATAGTCTCCCATTTGACCATGACCGTGGTAGCTTGCGCATCCGCCGCATTCTGAATGAGCTCACGAAGAGTCGTCCATTCTCCAGAGTATCTCGCCAGGACTTTGTCTATCAACGCGCGGGTATCGACGGTTACGGCTTCTTCGTCCTCGCCGTCGCGCAAGGCGGCGGCTCTGAGGCCCGAATAATCCATCTCAGGTGAATGCCGAGCTTCGATTCAGATTGATCGCAGTCTACCGCATTGCAGACGAAAGGGGTCAGAATCGATCGATCGATGGCGATTTGGAGCATGTGAACGATGCTGTGATGTCGGACGATAATGGAACGGGTGGCAACGTTAGTAAGCTAGATTAGGCGGAAGCCGGTCGACCATCGCGACTCTTGGATTTGCTAGTCGACTTTGAATCAGATAGAAGGAAACAGATACAGAGAAATCGATCTAGTTCGCAAACACGGCGACTTGGCTAAGTGGACAAAAGATAACAAGAGTAAGAACATAGAAGTCACTTGGTTGAAGCTGAGGGTCTGAGACCGTTAGGAGGCGGCAGTGTGGCACGCGGCACTGCGCAGTGCGTCGTCATTGGGAATTTGGGAGACCTCAGACTAAGCCTCACTAAGGACTCAGGAGACGCTCCACAAATAACAATACGGAGTACAGGAGCTCTGTAGATTGTATGTACATACCTGAGTGCATGTACCGAGGTATGTATGTACCTATGTTGATGTACAGTGGGGGTGTAAAAAAACTCACATTCTCGCCTACTTTTTGGCGTGTGAATGTGAGGATATTTTACAAGGGTTTGTCACTATACATACAACCGCCAGGCGTATCGTACGGCACGAGTCAAAAACATTCCTTATCTCACAAGTTACAACACAAATAGCAACAAGGCCATAGCTCTGCCTTCTTGTTCTTGGCATCAAGAGAACCCTTTCGCGCTTAATATTATATGTGCCATCTTCACCCACGATTAATTAAAGTTGTATACCATCGCCCTCACGACCTCTTCCTGCCCTCAACGAGCGTCACAGGTCCCTGATAGTTGTGTCGACCAGCAAAAGCATAATACACCATCGCGATGAGGAGTACCGATACAAATATTGGTGACGCCCAGTTGAAGCCCGCCGCTGTTACCGGATATGATTGTGGCCAGAAACACCAGAAGAATCCCCACATCGAAGCGGCAATGGCCAAGATATTAACAAGGATTCCGTACCCGCCCAAGGAGAAACGCGCGTACGGCAAGGTCTCGGGGTGACAAATTCGTCGATACAGCATGCAGCTAATGCTCAGACAGTAGCACTGAAGCAGTGCCACAATGCAGAGAGAAGTGATGGCGTAGAAAGCGACCGGACTGCCAACGTACGTCAGGCTGAGAAGAATGCTTACGCCGGCCGACACTATGCATGCATTTGCTGGAATGCCTCGGGATTTGTCCACACGCGCTATCCACCAGGAAAACGGAAGACCCCGGTCGCGGGCAAAAGCAAACAGGTCACGACTGACCGCGGCCAGGTACGAGAGGTTGGCAAACATGAGCAACACCACGATGACGACGAGGATAGCGTTGACCCATGGGAGAGACGCGGCCGATTTCAAAATCGATATGGCGGGATATCCCGTGGGCTCTGCAAGCGCCTGGGAAACATCGGGAATGTGGTACACTGCTGTAACCAACGTGAGCCATGTAAGTGATGCGTTGATGCCAAACGTGATCATCATGACCCTGGGGATGGTCCTCGCAGCGTCTCTGACCTCCTCTGACATGTGTGCGGCCTGAAAACTCATCATCATCATTAGTAGGCGGTCCAAGTTCCACAGAAGGTCGAACGCAGTCTGCTCATACCGTGTCAATGCCCAATTGAGTAGTGATACCAGGCATTTGCCCAATGAGAACTGCCAGAGACATGCTTGGCCATCCACCTGAATTTTCAAAGCCAGTCCATACCTTGCTCGAGTCGACTCGGGGCGCGTTGACCCAGACTGGGGCAAGAAAGGCAAAGTAAGCTACAATGTGAATGGCAAATACAAGGTTCTGCCAGTGAGGAAACAGTCGAGCGCCGTAGACGTTTGCTGCTAATGCAATCAGACTTATGACCATGACCAAAAGACTGCCGTGCCAGTATGCTGCTTCATAGTCCACGCGGTTGATGGAAATGATGGCTTGTACGAGGGTCCCGACAAGGAACATGCCTTGGGCGTTGCCTGCTTGCCACGCGAGCGTCGAAGTCCAGCTTTCCCGAAATCTCAGTCAGCATCAGGCGTTACCGAAACAAAGTTGAACATGTCGCGAGTAGGAGAATGAGAGCCGGCGATACGTACCCCGTGAGATAGCTCAGAATCTTTTGATATTTTTCTGGTGCAAATTCACTGACCCAGTGATATTGTGCTCCGGCAATTGGTGCCATGCTTGCCATTTCTGCCATGCTGAGATACACGGGTATAAATCCCAAGAAGCTCCATAGAAAAGCCCATAGAAGCACAGGACGGCCTCCATCCGTCAGGCCAGGCGTGATACCAAACAATGAGAATTCCCAAGCCGAAGTCGCAACTGCGACAAAGGAAACCATGGACCATGAGCGGAAGTGTCGAACAAGCTCCTGACTTCGCCCCATGCGGCGCATATCGCCAGCATCCTGAGATGTTGAATGGTAATGATTGTCGAGTTCGTGCAAAGAAAACTCCTCATCGGCTTCGTGGTCTCTTGCTGTTGACATCTCTATGATCTCATCTTTCTGTGCCTCGGTGTCTTCTCTTGGAGAAGCCATCGTCTCACTCAGGGGATGGTCACACAACATGTTGCTGGAAAGTATACAAACTCAGTCATGCAAAGTGGTTGAAGAGAAGTTTCACGCCGCGCAAGAACTACTCAAAGGACAGGTAAAATAGTAAAAGGGGTAACATTAAGTCAAGGGCGCGTTGAAAATAGTAAGTAATCCAATCCTTTCATGGCCGCTTAGGGTGGGCTTACAGCAGCACGAAGTGACGTAAATCGGCTACTGTAACCTACATACTTATTACTGATACAGACAGTCCGCGATGCGAACGTGGGGCATCTCAGTGGCACAAACCTTAACATTAGCCTTATTATGTAGTAGGATCAGGGGACTGCTATCAGGGGTTGCATAGGGACTGTACGGATAGCTCCTCAAACTCCATATCGATTCATCACGGAGGATTGATAAAGAGAGCGAACCCTACGAAGGCGTTCGGATCGTTTAATCTGCGGGCTTTTAAATACAGTCCCGTAAATCCAATTATTGATGAACCATCTTGATGGCAAAAGGGATGACGGACGTCGGACGATGATTGATGGGGACGGACGATACGACGTGGACGGATGATACATGATACGAGGCGTTCTTGGTCAGCGGTCGCATCGAAGGACCGCATAAAAGGCCCACATGCCGCGATGAACCCTCCAAAAGCCTTCTTGTTTTGACTCGACATTGCGAATTTGCGGTTGACCCGTGTGTTTGGGAAGGTTACAGTGCAGGCTGAAAATTCAAGACCGGTGAAGGACGGGATGATCCTACTATCTTCCGCCATTTGTCCTGCACCTCGCCGCATTTGGCACAACGACGATCGTATAGGGTACCAAGATGCCGGCTTTTTTGCCCTTTTTTATCATCAACATTTCCTTCAATCAACTGGGGTGTAGTGAGCAGGTTACAGGATGTCCGTCGGCGAACCTCTTGCTCTAGCCTCTCTCTCAACTTCTTCCGAAGGATTATCGCTGGGCGACGCGGCTGCGGCAGACGCCGCCGGATCTAATTACCCTCGAAACTTGTGTTCGCGGAAGTGTTTCCAAGATTATAGAGAGGGAATACCAAGATCGATTGCCATGGATTTAATACATGGAGTACGGGGTACCTAGACGGCGGCGCGCTATATTGATCGTCATGACTCGAAAGTGTTTCCCGATTTCACAGAATGTGTGTGCAGAGCCGCGAGCGACCCTATCCACAGACGGCTCTATCCCGGTACAACAGAAAGATCACATATATGATATATCTGCATATGTATCTTACTCTGCCTAGGTATCGAAAGCCGTCTGCTTGCTTTCACGAATACAGAGTTTTGCCAACGTGCTACATTCATCTCCCGGTCGCATGTATCGAGTGCCGAATGCCAATCCGACTGCCCGGTCCTCGTTTGGCCTGGATTCAGGGAAATAACGAAGGCGCCAAGACACTTTCAACGCTCAACAATGGATTACTGAGCAATTCTGACAAGACTGAATACTGAAATGTAAACGAAGTTTGTCTTACTAGTAATCCATAGCTAAGTCACTCAACTTTTGCCGCGAGCTGCACCCCACGTTCAGCGACGTCTTCCACAGAGCATGAAGCAGAAGCTCTTATTAGGCTAAAAGCGGTTGAGTCCAAAGTTTCCTCGCAGCCAATACGGAGTACATACCTCTACCTACTCTGCACAGTGCACAGCTTGCGAAACCATAATCAGGAGCCCTGCCGACCTACGGAGTAGTTTCATGAAAAGACGGGAGCAAGATTGGCTGCATGGGCCGGTGTGCCTCCTCTTGGCCTCTCGTTGTTTTCGACCAACCCATGAGGAAAAGTTCGCATAAGTGCATGACGGATCGCGTCCAATGACTTAATCGCAACTGACGGCTGGCCAAAGAAAAAACGTGTGTGCATCCCGGACCGTATGCCACGTTATTTCCACAGATTTGTATCGACAAACAGCAACTCACCTGCGGCTTGACAGCCTTTCTCGGCATCTACATGGCGCCGCTATCTTGGCACGAATGCAACTAGCAAGCCGAAAATATGGCAGAAGATCACAGCTCATGGATTTGCACTGCCATGGCCATGTTCTTGCCATGGTCGATTCTGACATTCGCAGTCCGCGTCTGGACTAAGACACGCAGCAAGAATTTTGGTCTAGATGATTATGCTATATCCGCAGCAGTGGTAGGTTTCACTGACAAGACTGAGCCCTAGGAGCAAAGCACACCTAACAATCGTGCTTTAGGTCGCGGGTGTAGCACATGTTGCCGTGTCTCATGTGGCGATTCAACATGGGTACGGTCATCCGATGGCCGAGATTTCTCGACTAGACCTCGGACTGATCAAGAAGGTATGCTCCACCAGATAATGGACTGATTGTGCCTTGTGTCAAGCGCAAACACATGAATTCTGACCGTATCTTGCAGACCCTTTACGCTGCCCAAATATTTTATGTCTTCTCACTTGGTCTCTGTAGAGTATCTGCTTCATTTTTTATCGCGCATATGACGTACTTTGGGCCGCAAAGCCGGCCTGCGTACGCCTTGGCCGGAGTTTCAGTTTTTTGGACTTTGGCCTCCATGCTGGCGATTGCTTTGCGAGGCGACTTGAGGAGACCATGGGACACGATGGAGGGAACACGGGTAATGGTAAGCAATTTTGCTGCCGTGAGGAAATGCCTGTTGCTGTTGTTATTACGCGCACAAGACTGAAGCCAATTCGTATAGTACAATCGGTGGATCGGGATAGAAACAACCGGTCTCGTCATTGAACTCGCCCTCTGGGTTTTGTCGTTCAATCTTGTATGGGGTTTGCAGATGCGCACGCAAAAGCGCAGTTTCATTCTTGGCGCGTTCGGCGCTCGTCTCGGGTCAGTAGCCGGGGCGCTTTGGACTTGTCCTTTTTTTTTTATCCCTTGCCTCTATAGGCCTGCACTAGCTAACCAGACACCAGACTGATACCGATTGTCAGCTACCGACTCGCATATCTCAATCCCGCCGAGATCGCCGATCTGACGTTAGACACAGTTGTGCCGACTATTCTCACAGAGGCCGCCGTTAACTTCTCCATCATCGCAGGCAGCTTGACGTGCTTGAAGCCATTTCTCCGTACTTTCAACCCCCCATGTGCCACGGAAAGGCGCAGCACAGGCGGCAACGGTACGCGAGACTCGTACTTGAGATTGGACACGCTGAAACGAAGAGAGTTAAAGTTGAATGATTCGGACGACTCAGCCAACTGGCGACCGTTTCAAGGCTCCGGGGAAAGACATGTTGTCGCCCTGCCTCCAGAGTCGCATGCTCGGCCCGGAGGAGATAAAGCCGCGCCTTCTCGCCACATCCACATGGAGTCAATAGGAGAGCGCCGAGGCGGCGCAGCGGCTGCAGATGCGGATGGAACGGACCGTCTGGTCATTCAAAGAACGACAGAGGTGTCGATCAAGTATGAGCAGAATCCTAAAGTTGGCCATAGTGAACAAACAGAGTGACCCCAAGTCAATAAAGATTGTGCGTGACAGAGAAGTGAAGAGGCGTGAATGTGTGAATGTCGGTCCATTCTTTTATGATGCTTTCGACGAACATTCTAGGCAATACGATCACGTTCTTCATTCCTTGAATAGATTTGTCAGATTTGCCAACCCCATGATCCATGTCGCGTTATGTGAGTCTCTCCCCTATCAGTCACCACGACTGGGTCGCCGACTCAAGCTACGCTCCCGATGCTCGTGTCGCCTCCGATCATAGCGCATGTCTCTCTTGCCTTGTCCACGTCCATCATCATGACCCTCTCGCCTCCTATCCCTTCTTTTCGGGCTGCGACTCCTGCTTCGACGTCTGTCCGAATGATGCCGTCTTTCGTCTTGTCTCGCGTTTGCCTCGTGCCGCCTATACGCATCCCTCTCCCTCTCCCTACTTCGAGATCTGTGACCCGAGTCCCTCTCACGACTCCTCCGCCGATGTTTCGTCGCTCCATCTCCGCCCCGGCCTCTGCTCCTGCTTCTGCTTCTGCTCCTCCGTCTTTGCCTCTCTCGTCTCTCAGAATCATCATGTCGCCGCATCCTTTCGTCCTTGCGCCGGTTCCGCTGCCCACTATCACCACGAGCTCCCTCGTCAGGCACTCCCTCTCTTGCGCCCGCGCTTCCAACATCGGGATGCCCCCTTCGTCTGGCCACCTCGGCGTCCACCTCCACGGCATTCGCACCGCTCGTATTCCGCACCGGCACCGGCAATCCCAGTGCCCGCGCAATGGCGTCCTCCTCGGCCTCCTTGATCCGCTTCAACTCCTCTTTCCGTAGGCGCGCCTGTCTTGCCTCGTCTGTCTCGTCTGGATGCGCGGCGTCGTCTCCGTCAGCCTTGGCATACCAGTTGAGGTCCTTGCCCTTTTGCCAGCGGCCAACGGGGGCTTTGAGGCTGTGACCGAGGTAATTTTCGCGGTGGGAGGAGGTGGCGACTTCGTCCCAGGAGAAGTTGACGCCGCCGCGGGATCCGCTTTTGCGGATGGTGTTGAGCAGGTCCATTGCCGAAGGGACGGGGAGGTTGACTTGGGCGCGCCTCTACTGTAGCTATTGTTGTATTGTCTGAATCAAGAATCGACCGGCGGAGGATTGTTTGATTTCGTTTTACTCGTAGCGGCCCCGGCGGCGGTTCAGGTGAATGACGAGAGGTTCGTTGCATGTAGCTTGGTTTGTAGATGAAGAAGTGAGTGTCACGGGGGTCACCCGCATCGGGAAAGCTAGGTATGGGCCGTATGGCAAGCCCCACATCAGGTGTAGGTGTAACCAGGAGGTATGTACATACTACATACATACTACCAGGTAGGTACCTAGGTACCTCTGATGTGGATTGTACGGAGTGTTGCCAGTTCACTCAATCTCAACGTCACATCACAATTCGAATCACGCGCCCTCAACTCAACCCCCTCGAAAACGCGGCTGAAAAGAAAAAAGTGGAAGGCAGAAAGCCAAAGCTGGAATACTAAAAACATAACGAGAAATACAGCCATGACCACCCCCAACGATCCGCCGCTCGACGAAATCCAATGGCGATCTCCCCAAACCATCGCCTCCATGGGCGGCCTACACTCCAACACCATTCTCTTCTACTTTGCCGAATCGCCCTTTTTCGAACGAACGTCTAATAACGCGATTATCATGAGTCAGGCCATGAATAATATGTCCATGTACCACTACATCCAGACACGGGAAGCCTTCGAGGGCCGTCTACGGACCATGTCGGGCCTGGAATTCATGGTGGGCGAAGAACCCGCCGAGACGGGACCCGGCATGGGTACAGGCGTGTGGGTGATTCGCAAGCAGACGAGGCGGAAGCAGCAGTATCAGGAGGAGGATGAGATTACAGTGCATGCGACCTTTTTCGTGGTCGGGGAGAATATATACATGGCGCCGACGTTAGCAGACATATTGGCCTCAAGAATTGTACGCTTTCTGTCCCTTCTTCCGTTTCCATTTTCTCTGCCTCTATTTTCTTCGTTTTGTCTATTGAATCTCTGCGACGCTCTCTCTTCTCTCAATAGATCCTTCTTCTTCTTCTGTTCTAAGCTGGCGACAAAAAGGATGCTACATGATCGGAAACAAGCGCTAACTTTTCTTTCCTTGCCCCTAGATGACCATTTCATCCGCCATAGCCAAGGCCCTCCCCGCCGCAGATAGCATACGTAAATGGCGTCCCTCTACAGGCCACGTCTACGAGCTCCCCACGAATGTAAATCAGTCCCGACCTACCAAGGCGCAGGAATCCAAGGCAGCAACGCCTTCATTGCCGCCGAACGGCCAGGCCGCCACCAACAACAATACCAAAATCGAGCAAAAGACCGACGAGGCCCAACTGGAACGCTCCGCGGAGGAGGCGTTACTCATGCATATGCGCTACGGAGGCGAGTATATTGACGAGAACCCCATCACGGGACGCCCCGGCGAGTTCCATCTATCCACGACAGGCCGCAAACCTGTGCCGCTGCTGCTCAAGAAGACACCCGAGACAGCAGGCATTGGCGCAATGAACGGGCCCGCGATGGGAGGCGCCAAGGCGGAGGGGGGGAAGAAGGAGGGCAGGGGGCCCAAGACACCGAAGACGCCAAAGACGCCCAAGTCGGCGACGACGCCGAAGCTGAAGAGAAAAAAGACCAAGATGAGTGCTGCGAATACGCCTATGGCGTCGTAGCCTCAAAGGGCATCCGCGGTCTATTGAATTTGTCCTTCCTGCCTTTGTTCGGGCGAATTTTTTTCACCCAACTTTTCTTAGATACCCTGCATTTTGTTTGCCAGCGGCTGGACTAACGCTTTTTTACGTCATGATTGTTATGGTGACGTTTTTTGGGTACAGTATATGTACCTAGGTACACGGTACTATGAGAACGCGTGCCAATTTGTTTTGCTGACGACTGGATCAATGCTACTATATGTTATGATTGTGGCCAAGATTCGTGTACATGCCTGCGTACAGTATGAGAAAGTCACGTGTATGTGTCTCCTGTTGGGCGCACATTTTTTTTCTTCTTAAAAACAGTTGGTGTCACGACGGACACGACGTGTCATGATTTCCTCATAAGTTCTTTAGATTCACGTTCCCCGACTTGCGTCATGTATCAATGCGCACAATACAAGAAGGGCTACTCCGTATCTCATGATCACATAGCGGTTTTACATCAGAGCGTAGTGTTAGAATAGTCACATGACTGTCTACGCGATTACAGGAAATCCAGCCCGTTACCGCTTCACCATCTGAAGTACATCTGCCAAAGTCCAACCTTTCCATTTGAAGAGCGCGAAAAACAACACCATGGCAAGCGACTTGGTTAGCAGGCCACCAAAGCTATACACGTCATTGCCGTTCCTATCAAAGGGCACACTGGTCGCGGGACGGAGGGCCTTGATCATCGCGGCGGCCTTCTTGTCCGTGTAAGGAGCGTAGCGGGCCTTGAGGACCAGTTCCAGCCAAGCTGGAACATTGATGACGGTTCTGTGGTGGACGAACTCGTTGAAGCCGTAGATGCCGTGGTAGGCGCCCATGCCGGAGGGACCGACGCCCCCAAAGGGAGCATCCTTGATCATCATGTGCAGGATGGCGTCATTGAACGTCACGCCGCCCGAGTTGGTCTCGCGTAGAATCCTTTCTTGTTCCTCTGTCGAGGTCGTGAAGCCGTAGAGGGCGAGGGGGTGGTCGTGCTGCGCGGTGTAGGCTAGGGCCTCGTCGAGGGTGGCGTCGAGGATGGGCAGAATGGGCCCGAAGAGCTCCTCGGATAGCAAGGGGTCGGAGGCCGTGACGGCGTCGACAACGGTGGGTGCGAAGAAGCGGTTCTCGGGGTTGCGCTCACCACCGTAGATGATTTCGCCTCGGGTGTTGCGAAGTAGGTTATCGAGACGCTCAAAATGGCGGTTGTTTACGATGCGAGTGGCATAGTCTGGCTGATTGGCCTGACCGGATCGATACTCGTCAAAGTACCTGACGAGGGCGGCGAGGAAGGGTTTCTTGATGGACGGGTCGACAAAGACGTGGTTGATACCAACGCATACCTGACCGGCGTTCAAGAACTTGGCATTGGCGATTCTCTTGGCTGCCAGGTCAATGTTGGCCGAGGGCGTGACGATGGCGGGCCCTCGACCGCCCAGCTCGAGCGTCACCGTCGTCAGATTGGGCGCGGCTTTTGCGTATATGATTTTGCCCACAGCCGTGGACCCCGTGAAGAAAATATGTTGCCACGTCTTGCCGAGGAGGTAGTCCATGTCCTTGGGCCCGGCCGTGATGACGCGCACGGCGCTTTGGTCCAGATACTGTGGTATCAGCTCGACGATGAGGCGCTCCGACGCGGGCGCCAGCTCGCTAGGCTTGAGAATGGCGGTGCAGCCCGCGGCGATGGCGCAAATCATGGGCTCCAGAAGCTCCATGAAGGGGTAGTTCCAGGCCGAGATGATGAGTGACACCCCCTTGGGCTCCTTGCGAATGCGGGCGCCGACGGCGAAGTTCAGCGGCTCCGTCCACCGCGGCTTCTCATCCTTAGTCCAGGCCTTGAGACGGTGCAGCGCTTCCAGACACGCGTTCTGCACGCCCACGACGTCCACCGGGAGACTCTCCTGCTGATGCTTGTTGAGATCCGCATGCACGGCTTGCACGATGCGCTCGCGGTTGTCCTGGACCATCCACCATGTTTTGCGTAGCTGTCGGATGCGCCACTCGAGGGGCTTGGTGACGTTGGAGCGGAATGTGCTGTTGACGGTGTTGAAGGCCTACCGAGGGAATTGAATTAGCTCTGAACCCGTGCGCTTTGTGTATTCATATTGCGTATATAGAGAGCGCAATGGCAGACAGCCCATTGAGAAGATGGAGAGGAAGGACACGGTACATAGCAGACATTGGATAAGTCCTACCTCGTCAACCTGAGCTTGCGAGCTGTATGATGATGATGACATGTTTCAGGGCGAACAAGACGTTGGGGAGCCGTCGAGAGCACTATGTGAGCTGTTGATGGATCGTGGACTCGTGATATACTGGCGATAGAGGCGGCGGAGAAGCGAGCTTATCCTGCGAGGTCCACGTAAGGCGCAGATGACGCAGAGAAAGATGGCGAGATGGAGGGAACGGAGGACGGCTGATGGCGGATTATCACAAACGCGTGGGGGAGCCTGGAGGTGATGGAATGCTCAACATCTTTCCGTCTGTCTGTCCATCTGCCCATCTACCCATCTACCCCTCCCGCGCGCATGTGCACACTGCAGACGGACGGACGGACCTTCACGCCGCCGGTCCGGTGATAGATAGGTATGTACGGAGTACCTTCTCTCATACATACCGGCGACCGCAATGGCCTCGGCCCCGTCCCGGACCCATTCTTTGATTTGTTTGCGTGGCTTGATTGATTTGAGCCTCGTGCTGCTGTTCTGCCTCTGCTTGCTTTTGCCTCTGCAGCAAACCTCTACTTTGTACGGATACAGTAGGTATGTATGTAATCGCTTCGGGTTTGGGGAGGGCGTACATGAAAGCCGTGGCGGTGGGGTTAGGCGCACAGTGTCGGCATCTATTGCACACTGTCGTTCTGCGCCGAGGTTCTCTAGGAGTCTAGAGTCTACTCCGTAGAGATGATCATGCCATGCCCCCTCTCCGGGCTCTCCCGATCAGAGAAGTATCCATCCACCGCTGCTCAATATTTCTGCGATCGGTCAGCCTGCTATTCGAGATACAGGTGCTTTGAACGATTGCTCTTTGGCTGAGTGTCGCGGAATCGGAAAAGTATTTTGCTTGACGGGGTATGCAAATTTGAAAGGGTATGCTATCACTGTGCTCCGGCCGATTGACAGCATTTTCGCAGCAGATGGCGCAGAATCTCGTCCTCGTTGTATGTGCCCGGAAAAAACATCAAAAGTGCTCGCAGTGGCTGCAGCAGTTATAATATATGGCGTCCCACGCGTCCGGCTCGCGAGCATTCCGCTTGCGGTGTGCATTTGCTGCAAAATCTGTTGTTGGTCGTGTACTTCAGAGTCCGTAGTATCACTCACGATGCTGCATATTGCATACTACATACCTGATACTGCCGGTGTTATTCATGATTACGACGTCCCGGCGTTGATGAATCCGATATTACTGCTAGATCCTGGCTACACACTCTGTAGTGTACGGAGTGATGAAAATCAATATACATGTATCCTGCTTCGTGGGCAAAAGCACAGCACTCGATTCGCAAACATGTCCCGTTTGGCTCAACGTCCACCCGCCGGGGTAGCTGACGCCAAGTACATACATATGTACCTAACTACGTACGGAGTATACGGAGTATTCGTATGCAGTGCTATTGCAAATTTGCAATGGAGTGAGTGCGATCGACAGGGGCAGGTCCAAAAATACCGGCTGCCGGCATGCGTAGGAATGACTCAGGTCCGCGGAGACTGGGGAGTCGGCTACCTATCGCACTCATTCGCAGCGTTTGTTACCTGTCTTGTCGACTGAGACTGCCAAAACAAAGAGAGATATGTTACATGTGCCATCTGCCTCAGAGGCAATCCATTATCGTACACGGCTGTCTTTGTGCGAGCTGAACCGTGGAAAAAACGGCTACTTCCATTACCGGTGGAGAAGGGCAAGTGCAATAGGAGGTAGGCATTTGCAATGTTGCATCAGAAGGCCTAATAAAGGAGAATGTGCAAAGATAGGTTGGCAGGCAGGCCATCTGGGGCAAGAACCAGCCTCTTGCTATTCACATTCAGACAATTTGGAGTGCCTGTGGGAAGATTGGGATGCCATAGTAAGACTCCAATAAGAGACGAGGAGTCACTATCTCATAGCGGCAGACGATCCCTCAAGAATCAACAAGTTCAACGATTAGGCTGACGTAGCGCCAAAGGCTGCCTATGACCTAGGTAGGTTGAGTTGACCTTATTTTCTCTTCCTCAGAAATGTTATCTCCCCTCTCTCCCCACACGTACGCAGGAATACGGAGTAGGTATTCGCAAGTTGGCACACCCATGGCGACATGCCAGCTGCAGTAGCTGAATCAGGAGCCCTCAAAGACAAGAGATGAAGCCAAGACCGCCGCGTTGACGGGTTGCAGGACTGGCGGTTAGCTATTGGCGCGTGGTAGGTGCCGGTACCTAGTCCACAGCCTGCAGGTTAGCTATAACCGCACCGAATTATGTAGCTGCCGGATCCAGGATGTCCCTTGTTCACAGCCAGCGCGAACCGAATGCTTGCCTATCTCGTCTCCTAACGCATCAATACAAGTACCGGTACAGAGTATTAGTGGCGTAGTCTGTAGAATGTATTTATGATAGGACTTAGAGGTTGAAACGCGTCACTGGCACTGCCAACTGGTCAGACACACAAAGGTGACTGAAATGCCGGTACTCAGTCCCAGCGTCCGTAGTCCTCCCAATTTCCGCACAAACAAGAGAGGAACCCTCGCCAGCAGTCCTCAAGCTTGAGGTACTTTCAGCGGCGCCGGTCTGGAAGCTGAGTGACCGCATTTAACAGAGCGGCTAGATTTCTCAGCAGAGACCTCCGTTAAGTTCAGTTGGTGACAGACTTTATGCAGGTCGACGATGGTGTTATAAAGTTCCGTTGCGGCGAGTACGTACCTACGCAAAACCACCACGGAATCGATTGTTCCAAAATGGAACAGACTTCACTTCTTTACAATTTGCCGAGACGTCAGCATCAATGAACGTTGCGGCGACAAAGACCAATGCCCACACGCAGGCGGCAGGCCGCCTAGCGCTGATTACATATGTACATCCTAGGTGCCTTAGGTAGGTATGTACATATGTACTCCGTATTTAGGTAGATATGCATGTATGTAATTACTGAGGCGGCCGGGAGGCATGGGGGTTGCAATTGGGCCCCATACAGAGCACACGCGTCCTCATTCCTTCGTCACGTCATCACCTTTTTGCGGAGTTGAGCCGTTGCTTCTTGTTTGTCTTCGACTTCTGTTTCTGGCTTGTTTTCATCAACCCCTAGACTCAGAGGCCCGTCAGGGAGACTATAGTACAGAGTAGATTGTCGATGCAATCTTCCGATTGTACACGCACGCCTACCTCGTGCCGATACCAGTCCAACGGGTCGGGGAAGAGGCTAGAGCAGGGCTCAGAAGTAAGAAGTCGAAGCGCGAAACAGGACTCATCACGGTTCATGAGGCTTGTCTCTGTTCAGAACGGCCAATCTCCGAGGAGTGTCGCTCGCATTGGCTTGCGACTCGCGAGTAAAGCAACTCAAGGCAATGGCATCACGGTGCTCTTCATCCACTGGAAGCTCTTGTCTAGTGGTGAGTCTTTCTTGTCCCTTATGAAGTGCCCTGGGCTCACAACCTAATAATAAGTCACCCCTGAGGCAGTTTACTGCCACAGCTGCCACAGATGGAAGAGGACAAGACTACCAACTAGGTAGACAGCACTGATCTGCCCATGCTTTGACCATCTAGGCCAATGGCCATAGTGAGTGCATGGTACTTTTTTTTGTCCTACTCTGTGTACTTTTTGTGCTTTTGGAACTCTCTTCGCAATAAACCTTTCGGAGGTCAGCGCCAGCGGCCACACGGGCGGAACGGCCCGCAACTGTACCACCATGTCGTGCGGCGTGCCGGACTAGGTTGTGCGACAGCCGACGAGAATGACATGTGGAAGATCATGGCCAAATTGGGTTCATCGAGACTTTCCTTTCTTTCCAGCGGCTTTCCGCATGTCAGCACTCGAACGATTGCGATGGTCAATTCAAGATGAAGGCCGGGAAATTGCCACATGTCACATGGCGGTATGCACACTCTGAAGTTGTCTTAACTCTCTTGCAAACTTACCAGCGGCTCGGTACGTGCTTTGTTTCTCTCTGAAACAGGCATTTCAAGGTTGTCGATCGAGCACAGTCTGCGGGGTGCCGCGAGACGAGGGAGAAAGAAGTAAGGGGGAAAAGCATGGAAAATGGAGTAAATGGAACAGAACATGGAAACTGAAGAAGAAGCTTACTATGTTGCGCGTAAGGGATCGTAAAGTGCTTGCAGCGACGCCAGGTCTTCCAGTTCAACTTCTGACCGTCAAGATAGTTGCCATCTTGGGCTTGCGCACTTACCGACATCACCACTCGGACGATGTAAAAGGTTGAGCAAGAGCGTTTCTGAGCCAATTCGAAGTTCGAACTGCTCGCCTCATATGTGCAGCGGGCGGGTGCGAGTTCCGCGAAGATACAGATATATCTGATAGGCTGGTCGACTCGAACACACAAGAGATCACGAAGCAGCGTCCGGGAGTAGGGAAATGGTCATAGGCAACTGATGACAGAAAGTAGGTGACCCTCTGAGCCAAAGATAATGGATCAATATTAACGATGGCTCTTGGATGACGGCTGTAGCCTTTACGTAAGACATGTCCGGAATGGGCGTGAACTTGAAGTGAAGTAAATCCAGATGATAGCTGCCGCTACCGAAGACGGCCATCAAGTTTCTCAAAACCGCCGTCAAAGCTTTTCCACATTCGAATTTCCAAGCTCCAACCCGCATCATAACGATCGAAAAGATGCACTGATGCAGGTGGATTCTGATGGTGCTGCCCAAAGTAGATGACGCAAAGATCTCAGTCCATCGGGCCCTATGTCGTCAGATGAGGCACTCATGGCCCCATTACTACTCATTCGGAGTCATCGCAGCATCGAGACCCGTCACCCAAGAGCACTGCATGACGAGTGGTGTTTTACCTACGTACCTGCGTCATGACGACATTTGATGCCGGAGTTGATGCCGACCACGATGCACGATGCACGATCCAGCTTCGGGCTCAAAGCCCCATCATCCATGATGTCGAAGAAGCAATAAGGCGGGGATGAAGACGCCGGATCGACATCGATACGCTGGATCGGTGGTGGGTGGTACGATTCTCTGAATCTCCGTGCGAGCCATCTGGACTTTGGAGTCACCCCTTTTGTACAATGGTGAGTAGCCGAAGAGCCTCGTCTATCGTCAGTGTACATATGTCTAATCGTGTGTGAAAATATAGCCATCGTGTGTGACTGTATGTCTGTGTGTCTGTAGTTTTTCTTGCGCCCCCCTCCCCCCCCCTCCCCCCATAACGTATCCGAAGACTTCCAAAAAGTCCCCGAACATCCAGGCCGGCACTTTCCTCATGGCTTGCCATCCGGCACTGCAGCAGCACGTCCCCCGGCACGATAGCCAAAAACCACGCGACTTGTCCAAAAGAAGCCAAGACCCCCCTCCACCGCACGGTCGATCAACTAGCATCGTGTGAAAATCACTGCAGTCTGCGGGACTGACATGTTTGAAACGTAGATCCAGGGCAAGAAAGGGGTAAGAAAAGCAAGGAAAGAAGACGCAGGAAAGCACAACAGTCATAACACAAGGACAAAGAAGTATAATGAAAAAAGAAAAGGAGCAACGACCATGACCTATACCTACCCCGTATATACGTAAAGAGGCCCGAGAAACGATGGCGTGGCGGAGCGGAGGAGAAAACGACACTGCTGCACTGGCAATGCACACGCAGGGACGCTTTTCTGGGCTGCGCATCTGAAGTTCTGAACTGGGTATGTAACCGTCTTCCCAAGTTTGAAGTTCTTACTGTTCCCCATTCTTTTCCATTCAGTTCCCGGGACAGTGGATGCCAACGCTCTTTCTAAGTTTCTCCTCTACGTCGCGAAGCTGGATTCTATCTCCCCTGCCACGGCGGGCCAAAAAGGAAAAAAAAGGGGGGAGAGGGGCCAGGCTTGGTCGGCCGATAAACAACGGGCAGACGGGACGGGGGGCAATGGGGTCGTCAAGGGTTATTTTTTGGGTCTGGGTACCACGGCACGCAACGGTAACGTGCGGGCATGGCGGTACAACCATATGTAGATACCTACATTGACAATTTGACATGGATGAGTTGCTGCTTTGTATCATGTAGACCCCTGGCCTCGTGGCGCATACCAACTCCGGAGTCCGTAAAGACAGTGACAGTGACACACACACCAACACGCACACTACACGAGTTACAGAGACATTATCTCGATGGGCTTGATACCGAGAAACACGGGACAGGATGGTCGCCGACGGAAAGGACAAGCCCGGGTCCTTTTGGATTACGTAGAAAACTGGCCCGCGGCAGTGCAATGACATAATAGTCATACCATTTTGCTATTGGGGCTTGTTTGCGTGGACACAGAGGCACCAGTCAGTGGCAGTATGTAGGTGACAATGCCTCCCCCAGGGGCAAGTGCGCGCACATCTTGTAGAATGATGACGCCTACAAGGCCTTTCTCTAGAGAATATGCTCCGATTGTTCATGGTCATGTTTCTCCTTCTTGTCGAACAGGACCCTGCCGCCCTGTGAATCGCGATAAGGGACGCTCCGTCCAATCTACATACTATGAGTATGTATGTACCTGAAGAACTACAGTATGTACATCAACGAGCGCGATTCAGTTGCCAGCTGGCAGCCCGGCCGAAAAAGCTGCAGCGGGTATAAGACGGAGATTTACAAGCGAGAACAGCCAAAAAACAAAGGGAAGACAACACTGGGTGAAAATAAGAAGGTTAATTCAGAAGCGAACTCCCCCCCC
>SRQG01000405.1:0-23868 GCA_018360325.1 Claviceps aff. humidiphila group G2b | reverse complement strand
TTTTGCGGGCGCGACGATGTACTCCTCGTAAAGCTGTGACATGATTGGCTGCAGCCCCCTGTCGGCCCCCTGTCAGTGACATGAAGTGAGCCTTCGGACCGCTAATGGGATACAGTCGTCCATTCGTCTTTACACATCATGACCTGGCACCCCGCAATATGATACTTGACCCCGAAGAGCAACTACGGGTAACGATCCAAGGATCATAGATTGGGATGAAGCGGTGTTCTACCCTGATCTCTTCGAAAATGCTGGTATGCATGCCATAACTTCATTTCGATGGATTGGACTCAATTCGCCCTGTGGCGATCGCCGATAGAAGTTGCTTGCCTGCATCGCTTGCGGCCTCTACGACAAGGAGAGCCCTCAGCCAACGGATACGCTGCTTTTTCCAAAAGATCTTTCAAGGACAGGTCTTTAAGTAATGGGCAGAGGCAAGCGCAGACTAAAAAAATGTCCCCCGCTGGTAACCTGACCGTCAACGGCCCAACTGGAAACGGACCACCATAAATTATACATTGTTGATGACCATGGTCGGATCTTCTTTTAGGAACAGCCTACAGGTGATCAGTTATGACTTTCTATACAAGTCAATACAAGAGTCGACGACTTATCTACCACGGATGTGTTCACCTCGCCACGGACTGTGGACGGTTCACCTCACCACAAACGTCGGACGTGTTCACGGCTGTGTTCACCTCACCACTACGAAGCTCTGGCTATCTGATCAATGATCTGGCTGGGTGTCGACACTATAAAAAGGCTCCCGCATCGCCCCCTCTGTCAAAAAATTATGACTTCAGAGACTTATTCTGATTTCTTACACCAATCTCATCTTGGTTGATCACCGCACACCACCCGGCTGAAGACTTATTATATGGGAGAATCATACTTCCATCAGTTCTATCTCGGCGACAGTGCCTGCCAATCTGCCCTCTTCTGTTACCTTCTTAGTAATAATAGTACCCAGAAGGGTCAAGGTATGTTGTCCTGCAGTTATGATAATACTTGACCAATGGCCACAGAGCACAACGTTAACAAGTCTATAGTATAGTTATGGATCGAAACTGGAACCAAGACGATTTCGAGAGTGAGGATCTCAAGGAGACAGTCGAAATCATTCATGTCTGTGCCAAAAGGAATGACCAAAATTACGGAGTCGGAGGTTCTCCACCTGTCAATCACTGGGTTATCTTCTTAGAGATATCAGCTTCACATTCAGTCTACTTGGACATGGCCCTTGATTGTGATGCCGAAGATGACGATTTGCAAGGCAAAATCGACATTTCGACAAGGACATATGGATGCACCAGAAGGACCATTCACAAACTGTCCTTCCCAACAAAGGGCAGGCCAAAAGTTGAGGATATTGTCAACCTTATCAATCGCAATGGGCTTCATAAATACACATTCGCCTCTCAGAATGAAGATTGTAGGTTTTGGGTCAATACGTTGATCTCGTACCTTGAGAAAGAAGGCGTTGTCGAATCTGGGAGTGCCGGTCAAATGTCGGCCGATGCATCTTACTACTACGTCGATCCTTCGGGACGTGAGATTCGGGATGTCGACAAGGGAACATTCCGGACTTCTACATGAAAGCGTATCGCTGCTGCGTATGAGATCTGAGATCCCCGATACATGAGATTCTATAACATACCAAAGAGATACAATTAACGCATGAAGATACGGTGATTTTCCTTCCCAGTTGCAATTTGAAAAGGACCAGAGCGGCGGCCACCAGAATTGAGATTGATGGAGTGAGTCTCCTGAATAATGAGTCTTTCAACAGAGGGAGCTGTGCGGGAGCCTTTTATAAGGCTGGGCTCAGGCAAGTTTGAACTGAGTGGTTTGCAAGTCACTGAGGCCCAAGCGCCTAACGTTGTCAGGCGTATCGCGGCTATCGCCGATTGTTTTCTTCCATATTAATTGCATCTATCTCTAGGAACGGTTGGATATGTACAAGAGTAAATACACGCAAAGCCGACGACATTTTATACATGGAGGACGAGTGTTCAACGTGTCATGTTCATCGCATCGTGTTCGTCGCGTCGTGTTCTTACCCGTGTTACAAGTTACAAGTTACAACACAACGTGGTGACGCCTCTCATGTGTCACTACCCATATCGAATGTATTATGTCGGTACATGTATGCCAGCCTTCGCTGCAAGTATGTACTCTATGCAAAGAGTATCACTTTTGCCGCGATACGTGTAATTATTACCGATGCCTAAGAGGTAGCACAGTAACACGCTGCTCTCACAAGAATACAGTGAAATCTACCGAATTCACGCACGTACCTCCTTCGGAACCAAATGTGGGGATGCAAGCCGTAGAAGTTAGAACTGAGCACTCCCAATTTCCCATACAGTGTTCACATCACCATTCTGTCAGAATAATTGAACGTCACACCCTTCTTACTACCAGAACCTCAAATGGCGTCGAAATTTGACGAACCCAAACTCTCCAGCTATCCTGATTCAGAAACTTTCGATCGCATGACTTGTCGTCCCGGTTCATCGGATTTCTCGAGACTCGAACGTTGCATCTGTTCAGTGTCGCCCAAGTTCTAGCAAAGAGATATGCAAAATGGTTTGAGGTGGAACTTGGCAGATGCCCTGTGTTACATTAAATTCGCAACTCAGCTTGGCTAACAGGTCTCACACACATTGTCCTCATTGTTCATGGCGATGTTGTCTGCCGTGATCATGGAACGAACTCCTGGAACAACCTTGATATGGCACGAGCTCGGTTGGTCCTGGTTGGATAGCAAACCTTCGATTGGTCGTCGGAAGGGACTACGTACGTCGCGTTGTTGTCCAATGCCGACGCGCGAGATCAGCGACGTCAACCTCATGATGATCTCATCTGGTCCAATACCGACGGGCAAGCCGCAAATGCACATCATACTCTTTCGACGACAAGTTCATTATTAGGCTTGCCGGCCGGAGCAAACTGTCATCATGTCGATGCTTTTCTAAAATTTCTGGGCCAACTTTCTCGGAATTGTCAAAGAAACAAGGAAGAAACTAGCAGAGCATGCAACCTGTCCGAGACCAGTGTTTTTTATTAAGTCGTCCATTCGTCTTTACACATCATGACCTGGAGGCTGGCACCCTGCAATATGATATTTGACCCTGGATGGCAGTGGAGGGCAACTACGGGTAACGATCCAAGGATCATAGATTGGGATGGAGCGGTGTTCTACCCTTACTCCTTCTAACTTCATTCCGATCGGCGATGGGTTGGACTCAACTCGCACTGTGGCGATGAAAGTTGCTTGTCTGCATTGCTGACGGCATCTACGACAAGAAATGTAGGTGACTGAAGAGAATGAGATGCATGTTCACCCACTGGGCCACTTGAGTCTTGAGTATGGCGCGTACATATAATTTGAGAGCCGACGGATATGCTGCCTTTTCCAAAAGGTCTTTCAAGGACGGGCCTTTTAAGTGATTGGCAGAGGCAAGTTTGCAACCGCAGACGAAAGAAATGTCGAGCGCCGGCGGCCGGTAACCTGGCTGTCAACGGCCTAACTGGAAACAGACCACCATAGATTATACATTGGTGTCAGTCAGGTGATGAACATGATCAGATTTCCCTTGAACTTTAGGAACAGCGGATGAGTTATGGCTTTCTATACGAGTCAATACACGAGTCGACGACTTATCTACCACAGACGTGTTCACCTCACGGCGGATTGGTTCACCTCACGACGGACGTGTTCGGAGTTCCCATCACCACGTATGTGTTCAACTCACGACGGACGTGTTCACGGACGTGTTCACCTCGCCACGGATGGCCCATGGGTTGAAGGTTCACCGCACCACGATGAAGCTCTCAGCTCTGGCTATCTGTTCAATGAATTGGCTGAGTGTCAAGACTCAACACTACAAGAAGGCTCCCGCACCGCGCTCTCTGTCAATGAATGATGACTTCAGAGACTTACTCTGATTTCTTACATCAGTCCCATACTGGTTGATCACCGCACACCACTCGGCCGAAGACTTATTGGGAGACTTATATACTTTCTTCGATTCAATTCCGGTGCCTACCATTATACCTCCTTCTGTTACCATCTGAGTACTCATAAGGTATGTCGTCCTGCATTTATGATAATACTTGACCATAAAGCACAATGCTAACAAGTCTATAGTTATGGACCAAAACTGGTACCAAGCCGACTTTAAGCATGAGGATCTTAAAGAGACCGTCCAAACCATTCATGTCTGCGTTCACAAGAATGAAGAAAATCAGGGAGTTGGACGTTCTCCACCTGTCAACCACTGGGTTGTCTTTTTGGAAATATCAGCTTCACATTCAGTCTGCATGGACATGGCCATTGATTATCTTGCTGAAGATGACTATTTGCGGGGTCAAATTGACATTTCGACAAAGAAATACAAATTCACCAGAAATGCCATTCATCGACTGTCTTTTCCAACCAAGGGCAGTCCAAAAATCGAGGATATTATCAAGCTCATGAACAGCAATGGGCTTCATAGATACAGATTCGCCTCTGGCAATGAGGGTTGTAGGTTTTGGGTTTACACATTGATCTCATACCTTGAGAAAGAAGGCGTTGTCCAATCTGGGAGTGTTGGACGAACGTGGGCCGATGCATGTTACTACTATGTCGATCCTTCGGGACGTGATGCTCGGGATATCAGAAAGGGAACATTTCGGACTTTTTAAGTTCTTAATGAGAGCGCATGACGATGACGACGGAATGAGATTATGAGTACATGTTTTTTCAAATTTTCATGTTGCAGATTACGATCAAAACTATCCATAATCCTTGCCGGGTGCCCTCACTTCGGTGTGCATAAGCTTAAGTTTTTTAATGACGAGTCTGACGACTCGACACACTTCCGTCTTCCTATCCCGTGTACGGTGTGTTCACTGTTCTGGGATTTTATCAAGCACAAACCGGGGGGAATTGGCGGTATGAAGTACACCTTACACGCCATCGACGTCCACACCCATTTTCACTGGGTCACTCTCAATGTGCAGTGGCCGCGATCCCAAAGAGGGACTACGCGGGTGCTGTGATAAAATGGCAGGCAGTCGCGGACGGAACAGAGGATTTAATATGACTGCGCCTGTCAGGCCGGACAAGATGACCGGAGCCCGTGGGAACTGACCCGCCTCACGTCTTTGTGCCAGGACCTTCCTAGAACACCCGTTTTGCCGCTGTGCCAGCCTTCGCGGAGCCGTTGCCAGTCGTCTTGGACTCCTTGTTCTCGAAGCCCGTCGCGTTCACTCCCGTCATTTGGACATCACCATCGGTGTCGCGCTGAACAGGTGCCGTGTACGCGGCCTTCCTCCACGCCGTGGCCCTAAACGCGAAATCCTCCGTTCCGTCCGCGACTGCCTGCCATTTTGCCACAGCACCCGCGCAGTCCCTCTTTGGGATCGCGGCCACTGCATATTGAAAGTCAAAGCCCTGCCTCAGGCCTCTCTGGATGATGATTATCTTTTCCCTGTCAGGCAGGTCAAGGGATTGACTTCGCCAACGGGTCTTCAAATCGCACGCGGTAATCCTCAAACCGCTCCTGAGTCCTTGGCTTTCTGCTTGGTCGAGTTTAACTCGATCCGGGCGCGATCGGCCGCTCTCGCGTCGCTGTAGATCCTCCCGCGGGGTTATAGTCCACCGCAAGGCCATTGTAATTTGTTATACTCCAGCGCCACACTCCGCCGGACTTTCATGGACAGGATCTCGTTAATGAACCATTGTTGTTCACGGTTGCCAATGAAGGCACTGTCCGACCCCAGCTTCGAGATAATGGCCGTATTTCATATCTCAAACATGGGGTTTGTCACCGTCAAAAATATGATTGAAGGGCAACGCCTTCCGGAAGGGCAGCATTGGTGCAGCGGCTTCTCGTGCCGGCGCAAGGTTGGCCACCTGTTGCTGCAGAGCACCCATCTGATTGGCATGTGTCGTTTCGGCGGCCGCCTTATCGCGTTTCAGTTGCTGCAACTCATTACGACATGTTTGCATTTGGCTCAGGATTTGTTGAAGGTGTTAGGGTCATTGTCGATATTTGATTGCTCATGGCGGTGTCTATTCCATTCGATAGTTATGATCTTTATCAATTGCTATGGACTGGACTCGGGTGTCTGCGGACGAGCGTCAATAGTAATGTAGATAGGTATTGATAAAGCCAGAAGAAATGAGAAAAAAATTCGCAGCCTGCTACGTGTACCTAATCTTGTGCATGGTCACGTGCCATCACAGGACACGGCTACGTGTGCGTCTCAGCCATCTCTCAAGAACAAACGAGCCTCAAGCTCGAATCCATCACATGAAGTTAGCTTTGATCCAATTCGCGGATATACAAAGGTTGCTTCTCATCACCCGCCCGTCTGCGATGCCGGCCGAACCTTTGTTTTCCCTCTCTGGCGGCGGCTTCGAACGAGACGACGTCCTCACCGCTCTCGGTGACCTTGCGGTGAACCGACCGGCGACGACACACCTTACTGTCCGCAGCTTCCGCCGTGGCGCTGCCCAGCACGCATACGATCGGGGCCTCAGTAAGGCCGATATTCAGGCCCTCGGCCGCTGGACCTCCGATGCGGTGGATCGGTATTACACCGAGGATACCTCGCGAATACTGAGATCCCAGCGAAAATTCAACAGAAGAAAGAGCAACGAAAGCAAGAACACCATTAGGGCGTGAGCTTGGGCCTTGTTCCCACACAAATGGCCTGTCAACGACCCGCGGCGCTCTCTCAGAGCCCCGGGCCTTTCCAGCCTTCAACAGCGACTCTGTCAAGTCCCTCCTTGGTCCCCCGGCAGGCTCACTTGCGGCTCACGGGTTGTTGGCAGGCCATTTGTGTGAGAACAAGGCCCAAGCTCACGCCCTAATGGTGTTCTTGCTTTCGTTGCTCTTTCTTCTGTTAAATTTTCGTTGCGATCTCAGTATTCGCGAGATATCTCAAATGTTGTATCACTGCCGCCTAAGTATCTGGCCAAGGGATATGCAAGACGAGATGTGGTGGAGGATGCTCTAGGTGCCATGGAATTCGCATCCCAGCTTGGCACTCCGGTCCCACACGTTGCACGCATTATTCATGGCGATGGCGTCTGCTGCATCATGGAACGAATCCCTGGAACAACACTTGACGTAGCCACGACCTTGGTTGGATAGCCAGCCTTCGATTAGCCTTCTAATTACGTCGCGATGTCCGCCGCTTGAGATCAGCGACGTCAAACTCATCCGGACCTATTCTGACAGGCAAATGTATATCATACTATTTCGACGATAAGTTTGGCTTGGCAGAGCAAACTGTCATCATGCCAGTGCTTTCCTCAATTTCTGGACCAACTTTCCCGGATTTCTCAGAGAGGCTAGGAAGACACCCATTGTCACCAGCAGGGCATGTAACCTGCCCGAGATCGGTGTTTTCATACAATCGCCCATTCGTCTTTACACATCATGACCTGGCACCCCGCAATATGATACTTGACTCTGAAGGGCAACTACGGGTCATGGATTGGGATGAAGCGAGGTTTTACCCCGCGTCTTTCGAACATGGCGGCATGCATACAGTAACTTTATTGCTAGGGGTTGGACCAAGTTTGACCGGCGGCGATGGAACGTTCTTGCCTGGATTGTGGGTGGACTCTACGATAAAGTGTTGAGGTGGCTAGAAAGACACCGCCGTGAGGAGACAGTCCAGCTCTTCTTGGTCAGCATCGCGAATATCAACAAGACTCTGGGCGAGTTTGCCGAATCCAAGCAGCCCAAGACGCTGACAGGAATCCGCACCGAGCTTCCGCACCAGCCACCAAATTATGATTCACCCCGACAACGCCCCTGCGTTTCTCGAGGAACGACCACTACCACAAAGTAAACTTCATGCTCAGTCGCATGAAAATGCTTATCTCTTGACAAATACCTACGGGATAGTGGCACAACCCTCTCATGACCTGGCAATGCGAGGACCGAGGAGTGGTGTGATCGAAAATTTGTCAAGGCGTGCGGCTGAGCACTTTCTCGTCGTCAAATTTCGACTACATTTTGAGATTTTTAAGCAAAAGAGAAAAGAAACCTGACATTTTTGCGGTCAAAATCGTGGTTGAAGCAAAAGGACCCAGTGGTTTTACAATGACTGCACTGAGCTACCATGCTCCATCCACCAAGTTCATTGTCTCACTCGTCTCAGGGTCCCGACTCCGAATCCTCCGACTGAGGAGTCAGGACTCTTCCACATCTTAGCTGGATAGGTTCCCCAAGTTTCCCCATGGTGCCAGATGGTGACCCCACCCTTATGACAGGTGAGGGAAAACCAACAGGTATGTAGCTGACGGGGAAGTGATTGGTGAACCGAGCACACTGCCACAGACATGTGCTCGCCGTGACTGCAGCGAAATTATTCATATGTCGTTTCATGCGCCTGCGTCAGAAGCATGACGTAAATACAATAAAGCACATTAGATGAAGTATTCAAGGGTAATAAAGCTGCTTGCCTTGAGATTGAGACTCTTATTTGGAAGTCCGAAACCTTCAACACAGCAAAACTTGAGCCAATACGCCCTCACGGAGGAGCCCGAAATATTCCCCGTATCATTTCTTGTCTTAGTTGTCCCACGGGGTAGATGTAGAAATAGGAAACGGACTCCTTCGTCCGAGCGGCACTCCCAACTGCGACAAAATGTGCCTGCTCAAGATATGAGATGAGTATGTAGACCCAAAATGCACAGCCTTCAAATTCGGGAGTGAAGTCGTATCTTTGAAGCCCATTCGCGTTGATCAATTTCACAAAATCCTCAACTTTGGGTTCTCCTCTTGTTTGGAAGGCAAAATGGTGAAGGATGTTGTTGGTGTAGGTGCAGTTCTTGGTCGAGATTGAAAGTCGGCCTCGCACAGCGTCGTCGCCAAGACCTGGGGACATGTCTAGGCGCACCGAGTGTATGGGTGACATCTCCAGGTAGACAACCCAGTGATTGGCTTGGTTGCCATAATTTGTCTCGTAAATGTGTGCATAGACATGGATCTGTTTGACTGTGCTCTTCATGTCCTCGTGTCTGAAATAAAATGGATCCCAGTTGCCATTGCCACCCATCGCTAAAGCCTTGTTAACATTGTGATCAAGTAATATATATGATGGCTGCAATACAACTCGCCTTCTAGGTTGGTGACGACAAGAGACGCGGCAGTATGCACCAAATGGCAGAATCGAGAGGGATGGAGAATTTAGCTTTGTGTGCACCAGGATTGAAGTGAGAGGAAGAATAACTTTCCAACGCAGGAAGCTGTTGCAGAGGAAGCTGTACGGAAGCCATTTATAGAATTGGATTCGGTCATCTTGCTTTCGTTCTTCGGGAAACCAGCTGGCAGCGCGACAAGTGAATTGTCGCTTGCGGCCGTCTATTGAGGCCCAGGGCTGCGGGCAAGATACATCATCAGGACCAATTCAGGTTGGACTGAGATCTGAACCATTGTTGCACTGTATTCTCACTTTAGCCTAAGGTACCTTGCCCAGAGATGGCCCTACGACGTAAGATCTTATTTTTTAAAGTAGAGAAGATAACAAATGTCAAAAATGAAAGAACAAGGGGACACTGTGAGACGAAGAATGTCAAAAAAGGGTGAGATGGGAATGGAGCGTCCAGTGGTCACGAGTGCACAGTGCCGCTTGCAAGTTGTGGACAGTGGCTGTGCAGGTGTCGTACAAGTGTCGTTAGCCGTCAAATCCTCGCGCGCGCTGCATCTGAGCCATGCAATAATGAGTACACCATAGGGACGAGCAACACAGTACACTCCCAAGTCTATTCATTCAGAATCAGTAAGTAAAGACGTAGCAGGAGACCGAAACGTGCCCTCTTTGGCTTTTCGAAGAACACGTCGTCCCGAGGGGTAAATGTAGTAATAGGGAATCGCCAGCCCCGCTGTACCGACACTCCCAGAGTCAATAAAGCCTTCCCGCTTCAGGTGGCAGATGAGCATATATACCCAAAACCTACAACCTTCCCAATCAGGCGTGAAATTGTACTTTTGAAGCCCTTTAGCTTTGATCATGTCCACAATATCCTTCACTATCGGTCCGCCTATGGTACGGAAGGAGAGCTGATGAATGGCGTTGTGAGTGAATGCGTAGTCCTTCGTCGCGATTTCCAGTCGGCCTCGTAGATTATTAGAGCCCCCACCCTGAGACATAAGCAAACGAACTGAGTGAAGTGCCGATATTTCCAAAAAGACAAACCAGCTATTTACTGGCGGAGAATTATTGTATCCGATATTTGTCTCATTCTTACGAGCACAGACATGAATGTAGTCGACTTGACTATAAAGATCATTTCTCGTGAATTTGCTTTTCTCCCAGTTTTGATCCATATTTCCAACTGAACCGGCCTTGTTAGCGTTGATGTCAAGTATAGTGATGGCGAATGCAATACAACTCACCTTCTAAGTAGGAAGTAAGCAACGGAAAGGGACCCTGTACGAGTGACTTACGCCAGGGGTGAGATCGGGTGGAGGAATGAAGGAATGAGTTTCTAAAGTAATAGCTATTCGACGGACTCTAGAGACGGAGACAGCTACTCGGAAGCTTTTTAATAGAGTTGGACTGTGGACTCGGCCTTTTTCCATTTATTTCTCAGGCAGCCAGCTGAGAGCTCAGAGCTGAAATCCAAGCAAGTACCTACGTGTCGGTCGAGATGGTTCATTGAAATTTGAGGCCCAGGCGCTCAAGATTGCCAAGATATGTACATCATACATGATGGATTACGGGTATGTGCAGCCTGCAGGCGCTTGATCATTGACTTGCAGACTTCTGTTCGTCGAAGGAACGGAACGTTCATGTTTGGTAGACACTAGACAGTAACACGAGCAAAAAGAAAATATGCGTGGGCACGCGGAGTTCGAACACCAAGAAACAACATCTTGAACACAACGTCGCGAGAAAAGCGGGGGTGTTCTCTTGCTTGCTTCCTGCTTTTGACCAGTGGTAGGCGCCACTTATGCATTACAATTTACGCGAGGCAACGTCGCTTGTCATTCGCTCCTTCTTTCTTCCAAGATATCGGACCGAAGCTTGTTGTGTTATACCTGTTACCTCGATTGTTTTCCTTTGCTTGACCTAGGTAATTCAACTCAGTTCAGTTCATTGAGTCGATCCCTGGATCGTGTGTTGTTTGTCGTCCTCGTCGTCTACTTGTCAGTTTATCTTTCTTTGTCGTTCGTAGGGGTCCTGACTCCTCCTGAGCGGATCTCTGTAGTTGTTGTCTTCTCCGTTTCTCCATCATTTTTCTTCAGACCGTGAGACGTAGGTATGCAAACATGTACCTCTCCGTACCTGTTCTCGGCTGGTCACAAGCTTGCATGACCATGTCTTTATGTAAGTGGTTTGAGATTGGCTTTAATTTGGCACACGTCCAGGAGAAAGACTAAATCCAGTACAACCTAGGTACAGGTGCATATGTACCTGGGTCAAAGACTCAAACCCCACATCCGCGTGGCTGCAGGGTGCGGGAGCTACCTTCTAGGCCGTGTTTCACTGTGCCTGGGACACTGGACAGGGACAACCTTCATTATTTACCGTCCACGCGAACAATACCGTATACGGTAGGTACAAGTCAAAACACACGCACGCGCTACAGCCGCGGAGATATGATCAAAGCGAACACTAGAGACGAGCAACACCGTCAATGTACATACTTGATGCATGAAAAAAGCGTGACACACATCTTGAGACTTGAATCATGGCGATGCTCATGCACATTCTAGAAAAGGATATGTAATTAGAACATCGCCACACTTCCTGAGACGCTCTTTCGATCCACTTAATCACCTGCCCAATCCGCATCGGGATAGACAAATTTCTCATATGCCCCCCTGGGTCGTAACGCAGCTTTTGTCCTGCCGTGGCCTTGAGATATCGGAACAAGTGCTTGAGGACGTGTCCATGGTGTTCACTGTTCAGAAGGATCGCTCATGGCTTGACTGAGTTTGCCTAGGAGTCTAGGACAAACGAGATATCAGGTCTGCTGAGTATCATTGCGTACATGACGCTTCCATTGGCTTGCTGATATTCCAACATATTGATTCTCTTATCAAGGCCGCTTGTTGGTCTCAGGTTGTCATATCCAGTGGCTGGCGTGCCAAACTTGTTCAGGATGCTAGTGATGTTATTGTTCCTGGACCCTGGTCAAGGTAGATCATAGACGGTCCGGTTACTTCGATCTCGAGTGAGTCTAGCACCAAGAATCTTTTCAATCTCCTCCAGACAGAGCCTTGGTGTTGTAGGTACTTGTCTCACTTCACGAGCGTCGAGCACAAATATGAACGTAGTCCAGGCCTCTCACGCCCACGAGCTGCTGCCCCACAGGCAAAAGTCAACATCTCCATCTCACGCCGGATGCTTTCCTTCATTACGTATTCAATATCATGCTATGCTGTGTTTCGGTGCCTCATGGGATATCCATCTGAATGTAACAAGAAAAACGTCCTCGAGCTTGTGTCCGGCGCAATGCCTCACCATCCCTCGGCGGGGAAGAGTCTGCTGCATGTGGGCAAGTTCTCGCGTTGCCCTATACGCATTCCCCCGAGAATGCATTACTCCCATTCGATGACTTCTTGTCTTGATTCATCATCTCTTCACGTACTTCTTCATCAAAGTTGTATTGACTTGTCGCTCAAGCTCACTGCTATGCATCTATGCATCATGTGACATGTCCCTCTATCTCTTCCAGAACCGCCACCATGGCGGACGGCCTTCCCCCCCACCGCCCGTTTTCCTCGGCTTGTCCCTCCCGTGCACACGCCAGAAATAGACCGGTATTCCTGCAATAACGAATGCCACCACCGCGAGCGTCTGTATCGGCTGCGCAAACACTGCTCTGCTGAGGAGAAAGAGACTGACGCAGCAGAAGATGATGGGGGTCGTGATCCATGTCTTGTACGGCCGTTCGAGCTGCGGCTCCTTGACCCGCAGGATGATGATGCCGAGCACGGTGCAAAAGTAAAACGTGTAGCCGGCGACGCCGTAAAAGGTCACAAGGGTGGCGAACTCGCCCATGATGCAGTACCCAATGGTGAGGAGGCCGTTGAGCATGAGCGCGTAGATCGGTGTAAAGAAGAGGCCCATTTCCCCGTCGCCAAAGACCTGGTTCAGTTTACGGGAGAGGCAACTTCGAGATCGCTGCGTGGAGAGGCCCTGGTCTTGGTTGTGGTCGCGGAGGCCAATCTTGCCGAATATCGCGGGGATGTAGCCCTCCTTGCCGGCGACGTAGACGAGTCGGCCGGCGGTAAAGGTGGAACATGTGAGGGCTCCAAGACAGCTGGCGCTTACGACGAGTGCTAGAATGATGGATCCAACGGGACCGAATGCCTTGGCGCCGAACATGACAGCCACGGTGTTGGATCCGTTGACTTCTTCCACGGGCAATACCAGGAAGTAGGCCACGTTGGCGAGCACGTAGCTTAATATGACGAGCGGCATAGCTGTGTGAATAACGCGGGGTAGATCTCTGCTTGGGTTGCGAAACTCTCCCACCACGTAGTTTGTCTGCACGGTGAGTAATTAGCAATCTGCGCTTAGGGTTTCAGCAACCCAGTTCGCGTTCGGATCTGGAGCACGTACGTTGTCCCAACCATCATAGGCCCAGAGTCCGCCATATAAAGCAACAGCCCAATTGGAGAGATCCATCGACGTGTCGCTGAACCAGTCCTTGGCCTTCCACGCCACGTCCTTCTCGCCCTTGAATGTATAGCCCGTCACAGCGACGACAATGCCAACAACCGTGACAAACAGTAATGCCCCAAACTTTAGAAACATGAGCATGTCGTTGATGCGCGTGCCCATGCGCGTGGACACACAATTCCCCATGGTCACCAACAAGATGCCCGCCAGCGCGACCGACTTGTTCACCCACGGATTGACGTACTCAGCCTCAGCCCCAATGATGGCCCGCACGAAATACTCAGCCATGATGATGGCGATAATGGCAGCACTACCCGGCTTCAAAACCAACACCGCCGTCCAGGTAAACAAGAACCCGGCAAGCTCACCGAACGTCTTGGCAAGGTAGACCTGCGCGCCGCCATTGAGCGGAATAGCGCCTCCCAGCTCAGCATACGACGCGGCGCCCGTCCAGGCCAGGATCCCCGCCACTACCCATACCACGAGGGCCGCGCCGGGCGATCCAACCTTGGAACTGATTTGGCTGGGGGAAGAGAAGATTCCGGATCCAATGATGAGGCCGATGATGAGCGACAGGCCATTGAGATATGTCAGGCTCTTTTGCTTTTCTAGGGACCCCCCTCCCAGCGCACCACCTGAACGTGCCGCTGATGTGGGAGCCCCAATTGGTGCGTATCCTCCCGCGCCCGTTGTGGAACTAAGCGGGAAGAGGTTGGCCGCAAAGTCGAATGTTGACGATACCGAGTAAGATCGACCTAGTCTCCCGGCGGGGTTATTCTCATTGAGAGGATCCTCCTCCTCTTCTACGAGCGATAGTCTCCTTGATGATGAGATGCTCTGTCTGGATGATATTTCGGATTCCGCGCCATCGTTCGCCAGGCTCGAGCTCGCTAGGGATGCTAGCTCCAAGGAATCTCGGGAGGGGGACTGCCCGCCATAGGGAGCCATGACTGAGTCTGCTGCCTCTCTTCAGAGCGCAGCTATCCAGCACAAGCCAGTGGGATCTTTTGCTTTCTGGCCTCCTATTCTATTCGTCGTCGAGCCGGCGATCGGGGTTTCTACCATCCGCGAAGCGAGAAAACGAGTGTTTCCTAGCAAATAGAACCCATGTCGATGAGAGAGCTAAGAGCCAGAGGGTTTGATAGTATCTCTGTCGATGCGAAGGGAGGTGAGCGGGCGAATTGGCGGCTGAATCGCATTCGTAGAGGATTGGATCGAGCAAGTTTGGGCGCGGCGCGTGGTGACCGAGTGTGTACGGTGTAGGGACCAAGAAGTAGAAAAGCTCGAGGCGAAAGAATTCGAAAGAAGGGCCTGTGAAGATAATATATGCCCATAGAAATCAATGAGTGAGATGGTGGAAGCACGTTCCTATGTTGTATGTATAATGTATGTATGTATATTTGTAACTCAGAATGTTCGATTGCCGAACACACCAAAATGCAGAACGAGGTTCAGTTGAGTTGTTGTCGCGTGCAACCCGCCGCCAATCTATCCTCCTCCTATTGGCTGAATCCACCCCCCGGCGCCTATTCAACCCCGCTATTCTCTAATGATTAGGTAATGCACTTCCTATTGAGTACCTCATAATTGGATTCATGATGTCTCTCCAGCGAATTAGAAGCAATCCGAATTTCGACTGACGCGATTCAGCGACAAAGTCGAAGACGAGCCTCGCCTGTAACGTTGACCATGCCCTCCGGCGAATACACCACCATAGGCAGCGGCGCCCTCAAGCTCAAAGGCGCCAAGATCCAAAAGAAGAAGAAGAAGAGAAAGCCCAAGGTCGACCTGGACAAGGACCTTGCGATACAGAAACGGGAGCCAGATGATGCGCAGAACTCAGATGATCAGGACAAGCAGCGAAAAGAGCAGAATGAGGACCACGAAGATGCAGACGGGGAAGTTCTCGAGCCGAGGAAGACGGAAGCGGAGAGGCGGTATGAGGAGGTGAAGCGGAAACGGGTAAGTCGGGCCAACCCTCGTCGATGCGTCAGGCGGGTGCTTGCGGAGAGGGAACAGTCACCGAGGAAAATCGTGACAGCGGAGGAGAATGTTGCTAAAACCATGAAGCTTTTGAAACTAGCAGAATCATCCACGGCGCGACCCGAGCTGCTCAAAACACACAAGGAACGAGTCGAAGAGTTGAATACGTATCTGTCGAAACTGAGCGAGCATCATGATATGCCCAAGATTGGGCCTGGTTAAGCGGCTGGCGGCAATATAGGCAAAGCAGGTCATATGAACAGAAGGATTGTATGGGTATGGAGTTGATGGCGCATGTTGCTTCACATTATGGCAGCTGGGAATATGCCTCTCATATAACTGTGTTTTTTTCCCCAGGGTTTCCTTGTTATTTACTGTTAGCAAGCGTACCACTCGCGGTAGTGGCTCTTGTGATCAGTTTCATATCAAACATGTCAATATCTTTACGTAGCGCGTCTTTCTATCTACATTTTCAATGTTGCCAAATTAAATAACCTCTCAGCTACATCGACCTCTTCAGCCCAAAATTTTCATCGAAAAGCAAATAGTTTCAGCCGTCTTCAAGTACAGGATAGTCGCTGGCGCCGAGATGATGATTTCTTCGCCCATTTAGCAGGGCGCACAATATGATTGAATGGTTTAAGGAAAGTCGTTGTCTCATGAGATAGATGATGACGTTGGAAGAAAAGCAAAATAAATAAAAAAACAGCGCTGGGCCATGGGGAAAACACACGCCAGGCAGGAGAAAATGATGCGACGCGCTTTATGATGTTGTGCGAATTTTCGTTTTAAATCAAGAGCATGCCGAGAGTTGCTGCTCCCACAGCGAGAATGAGGTTGCTGCTGCCTCGCGATCTTGGTGCCGCATTCTGCAGCTTGGGCTCCGAAGTGGAAGTCGCCTTCTCAGTTGGTACGACGGCAACCCACGAGGTTGATGTGATTGTGAGGGTGCCGCCATTGGGCAGGGTTGTCGTCATAACATGGGGCACCGGGCTGCTCGTAGCGACGCGGCCGGCGGTGATTGTCTTTTCAAATTTATTGGAGGAGGTGGGAGCGACATCTGAGGTAGTCGGTGCTATGCAAAAATTAGCCGATGCTCTCCCCAGAGGCGTAGATAATAAGGGAAAGAAGAACAAGGAAGAAGAAAAGCAAGAAGATGAAAGAACATAGTAAGGAAAGAAGAACCAAGAGGAAACTTCGTCCACGTAGTAAAACAACAGCCGTGTCCAAAGGGGGGTGTTGTTGAAAGCCAGATGGCAAGAATGAGACTGAGACTTGACCGAAGATGAGCTCAGGTCAGAAGTTCCCACGCACCAGACAAAACAGAGGAATTGGACACAGGAGTAGTCTCTGACGCAGTTGTTGCTGAATCAAACCAAAGGTTAGGCAGGCAGCACTTCGTTTGGCAGCATGTGACCTCTCTGACGTGTCTGTCATTGATATTGATTTGCAGGATGAAGTGCAGTAATCAACAACCACGGACAGTTTCTTGACAGAGAGGTCGCAAATATAGACAAGAGTAACATACTGGCTGCATGATAGAACGAGGGAGGCGTGCTGTTGACGACAGAAGAGGACTCGGCTTTGCTAGACCTACTGGAAGAGGACTCCTGGTCTACACTTGGAGAAGAAGAAGAGGAGGAAGAAGAAGACGAAGACGAAGGAGACGACGAAGAAGATTCGGAGACAGGTTCTTGTCTCGTCGTTGACGTACCAGATGTATCAGGACTGGGGGGAGTGCTGGATATCTCAACTTGGCCTGGTGTCGTCGCGGGAGCATTAGAAGAGGTTGCGACAGGACCTTGAGGGGCGGTGGACGTGGTGCTCGCTTGAGGTGGCTGCGACGTCTGTTGCGAAGTCTGTTGCGGAGCTTTGGGTGTAGAAGTTGAGGTAGCTTCAGGACCCGGAGATGACGGAGCCGCCGTGGAGGTTGGGAGAACTACAGGTACTGTCGTCACTTCACATACACGTGTTAGCTTTCGTCATGCCTCCCAACATCAAGATCACCCATCAAGGACCACCAAAGTACTGACAAGGCAATGAGCTAGAGCTTACGACGGCGGGCGGCGAAGATTGCACAGGGTTGGCCGTCGTTTTGCTTTGCTCGGTTGAAATTGCAGGAGTGGTAGCGTTGGCCAAGGAAGCATCTTGTCTCTTGTTCAGAGCGGTACGAGCAATCCTGGATGACACTTGATGAGGACCATGGACCCATCTCATGCACGGCGCAGTCACAGACGGATCCCTGGCCAGCGCGAGTCCCAGACCGACGAAGAGGCTGATGGCGATGATCAAGCCCACTCGTTTGAGGGGGGACATCTTTCCCGATGGCCTCTGGGCGTCCAGTGGGCAGTGAGCGGATGCTGCTTTGTTGTGATCGGGTGCCGGCGTGATAAAGGGAGCCTTTTCTTCTTCCCGTGTGTCGAGGAGTCCGGCCTCTAGTCGGGAGTAGCCGTGGTGTTTGGAAGCCATGGCAGACGTTATCGACGGAACTTGGTTTTGTTTTAGGGAACGCAAAAGATGCTATGGTGTGTGTGTATGTATGCGTAAAAGGTGACGCCGATGGCTGAAAAGGCGAGCGTAACAGTGACGACAACGAGAGGTCTAATGCTTGGCGGGTTCGACGTTGACCATTAGACAAAGGTGAACCGTGAACGACGTAATTGGACGGCGCCAGGAGGCAGAGGTTGAACAAGACTTGAACAAGACTTGTGTGCGTTCACCCCGCTGGTGGGAAGAGGATGACGGGCTCTCAAAAGAGACGTGATGTTGGGGGGTGTGTGGAATCACAAACTTTGTAGTAGATGGAGGCGAGGAATAAAACAAACAGTATGTACGGTCCAGTACGGAATATGCAGGAACGGAGTAGCACGCTGATGGGAGAATTTAGAGGAGAAGCAAGCTGATGGACGAGTTGAAGACTAGAAAGGATCTAAGCGAAACGCAACTTCTGTCAGCGTAGGTTGTATGTATGTATTGTAGTTGACGTCTAGACCGCCAGACCAACGGAGGCGAACGAGGGGAAGGGAAGAAGTGGATGGGGAGGTGACGATTTGTCTGCTCCAGTGCCCTGAATCCTGATTGAGGATTGCGAGGTGGGGCCCAAAGCCGACACCCGTCAGCCAAAGCCCGTGCTCGAACTTCGCGAGGATGAACATTGAATTGGTCCATGACTCCATTCGCTTCAGCGCTTCAAGGCTTTCGGTCCGCAGCGCAAGGGCAAAGGCTCGAGATGCAAAGCCGGGTTTGTTGCAAGTTGCAGGAGTCAGGACAACTGCAGCCCCGTCTCGCTGGGCGTTAGTTGCCAGGACTAAGCTGATTTAGCCCGACACAGCCCCTGACCGTTTCGCACAAGCCGCAGTACATGCGCCACTCAGAACGCCATATCCGTATTCTGGGAAGCCACCCTTTTTCTTTCAATATCATCCACTCTAATCCCATATTGCATTCCGAGGACACACTATTGGATCAATCGTGCCCTTGAAGTACATCCAGTACGCAACGCGCGACTTAAGGGTTCGTTGTCGTCGACGAGGGCCAGATCGCAGGAGGGCCCAAGTATACCCAGATGCACAGTGGCGCAGCCACGGATAGCAATTGTCAGCATACATACCAGGGTCCAGGGGTGGGATTAGTGGATTGAGTGAACTGAGTGGGCCCTTCTCCGTTCGGGTACGGCTGGTGGGTGGGGCAGTTCGTGTCCTGATTCTAGAACTGGGCAGCGGGGGCCCGTTACCGATGACGCTGAGCCGCGGGACGCAACAGGGGCCATGATTGTTCAGAAAAGAATGGCATCAAGGGAAATACATATGTACTGAAGGACGTCTGAAAGTGCCCCTCAAAAAAAGGGTGAATAAAGACACATGGAAAAATGAATAAAGATTTCACCGGCGCACAAAGTTATATCCGCCTCGAACCCCATCAGTGATCACCCTTCCAGACCCCTGACCGTTATCTGACCAGTGACGAGTCCGCATGTCCAACACGGTGACGCTGCGAATTGGCTGCGCATTCCCGAACCTCCCGAGTCCCGGCCCTCAGCTCGCTACTCCGCTACCCCCTCATCAATTTTTACGACCTTGCCAGCCAAGGGAAGGTGGCAGGCATAGGAGGTATGTATGTTTCTTTTTTTAGAGCACTTGCGGCTCTGGCTTTCGTGGCGTGGTGCCTTGCTTGCAGTTGCGGCTACGACGGGGATGATATTGGCGGCCATAATAAGATGGCCATGGCATCATGTTCGTCGACTCGCATGGATGGATGTGTATCCGGTATTTACAGTACATATGTATCTACATATCTACATACATACCTACGTACTGTAACGGCTCCGTGAGTCCATTATTGGGATTACATGACATTGTCTGTTCGAAGGGCGTTTACACTGGCATTCGTGGCGTGACGTCAATCAGTGCCTCTCAGACGCAGGTTTCCTTGTCGGCAATGGGCATCTTGAGTGTGGCGTAGCCTCCCCACAAAGGTTGCTCCGTTTTAGCTACCTACGAGGTACCTGGTCTTGTTAGCCACCGGCTTGAATTGCTTTTCCAGGTATGTACCTACATACATACCTGTATGCTTACGCTAATAAGTGTTGCTTCCGCTCAAGCTCTCGTAGTGAGTGTAAACGGCTGACATTGCAAAAAATCACATCAGGATTGAGGACATGACAGCGCCACAGCCCGCAACACAACAATGAACATACTCCGTAGATACCGATAGGTGTGTATAGGTAGGTATACATGCCAAGCCTTGACGTGTGATGTGGCTGGTGCCTTCTTCGCAAAGTCGCAAAGTGGCGTCTGAAAGTGTCAGCTTCGTCGGGATCCACCTACGCGTCACCCGTCATCCGCGAATCGCGATCACCTCTCTCCGCGCTCTCGCCAACTTCACCCCAACGCAGAACACCGATACCCTGCTTCTCGCACGTGCTCTACGTCCTGAACGTTCGAATACGTTTTCGATGTCACCCCTCCCTACGGAACATTTGACTGCACTTTTGGACCGCCCGCCGACCCAACCCCCATTGGCTAAGACGGTCACTTTCCTCGATCCAACCCGACGCTCTGTTGGGGCGTCGAGGTGATTGCCGTTTACTCGGCCGTCCGCAGAATCGCAAATCGACTTATCAAATGCCGAGAGCCCCTGGATTACCATTGTCGATGTCTTTCGATCCCGACCAGCAAGATGCGTTGCGAAATCGCGACCGAACTCCCCATCCCTATCACCGCCATAGCGCCCAGCTACCCCATTCGTCGGAGCACGCTCCCAACAATATCAACGCCGCAGCAAGCCCTCATGTCGCCTATCTGTCGCCTCCGGCCCGAGCCTCATTTTCCCACGAATCTACTGCCGGCAGCGAGAGCGGGACGGAAGCCGACGACGAGCACTTTCTGCGAGGCCTGCCTGCGTCAAAGGTCAAGCTGCACAAGGGTCTCAGGGGGAGCAATGAGCCCATCTCAGGCGTGTCGACACCCATCCCATCGCCGGCGTTTTCCGAATTCGACCATGTTCAAAACTTGACTTCGAAAATGGCACCCTCAGAGAGATTACTCGGAGAGCTTGCGCTGGACGTTTTGCGCAGGAACAGAAACCTCGTGCGAAGAGTCGCCGAGGCGGCTATTGTCGGTTTTCTGGGCTACGTGACCGTCACAAGCACTCAAGCGTCGCCAATAGTCCGTATTTGGAGCAAAGGTATGTCATGATTTCTTTTTGTTCGTGTACTATAATCTTGGTCAACCCCTGATAATATTGCGGCAGACTTGCAGCATTTGACTTTGCTATTTGCCTCTCTGCTGGCACTCTATCCATTGCGTGTTCTGGCCTGGTCATATAGAAACCGACAGCCCTGTCGATGGCTTTCGTTGCGATGCCCCTCCAACTTCGATCCGGCTCCTTTATTATATCCCCCTGCTATTACGACTTTCGTTTCTCTTCTGGTGGCTAGCGGCAACCCCGGGACAATTCTGCCCAATATTATTTTGAGCATCAGCTCGCTGCCGCAGGTCCTAGTACCCAAGCTGGATTTGACGGCCTCATACGACGTCCTGCACTGGGCACTCGCATGCCTTCCCTTAATTTGGGGCTCCTGGAAGCTGGAAAATCTCTCCAGCCTGAACTCGACATCTCCATTTCTATCACCAGAGGCTCTCGTCTTGCTGTACCCCGTTCACCAAACTCTCTGTATCGTGCTGCACCACCTCACCACAACGAGTCTCTTGCCCACCGAGCTCCGGTTGCTCTCAATTGCACTCATCAACGTGCTCATTTTGTCAGTGTCGCCTCAGGCAACGATTCTCAAGGCACTCCTCTGGGGAGGCGGCTTGGCGGTGCTCGTCTTCTGCGGACCGGTCATCAGATGGGGCATCGCGCTGGCGCGGGTTCCCAAGTGGCGGTTTCGAAAACCGTCCAACTCGCAGAAATACCGATTCTGGAAGGACGTTCGGAGATCTCTGTCGTGGCACCGCATCACGCATGACGTGGCAAGCGCAGCGCACGACGATCACGCCTACGACACCCTCTCATCGATTGACGAAGAGGACGAAATTCCCCTCTTCAGGGGCCCCCTGAGGGTGCAGACGCTTGGGTCCATCCGTGATAGCGCGCCCGTCAACAAAAGGGACAGGTCCATCGCGTCTAACGTTGCATCCGCAGCAAAAGATGATGGCGAACTCGGCCGCAGAGCGCAACGGCGGCAAACGCTGCCCCCTCCCGACCAATCTTTTGGCAAGCAGTCCTCACCGCACAAAAGGCCGTCCGGAAGAAGAAAGCGGACAGCCTCTCTTTCATTACGGCCCTACACCCGACTCACCTACGGCCAAGCCACGATCCGAAAATGGGCCTACGCAGCCTACGTATACGCGAGCATCATCGGCATCATCCTCATCGGCGTCCGCACATATGTCCAGCAATACGCCCTAGACGGGCGAGAGCCCATCGGCTGGGCCCTTGGCTACCTCTTCGGGAACCTGCCCTGGTTCCGATTCCAAGTCGTGAGAGCCAATCTCGAGCGCTGGATCTGCCTACCCGCTCGCGTCCCATACGCCGACTCCTCTTCTTTTCAAAGCACCTTCGACAAGCACTGCCACCTAGGCTGGGTCGAGCACCTCCGACACAGCGACTTTGGCGAGGCCAACACCCGTCTCATACTCAGCGCCTACTGGCTCCTAATTCTCACCTTTGGACTCACGATTGTCTTCCAGCTCAAGGAAACGTACGAGGTGGACACGAGACGCAAAGTATTCCACTTTATGATGGTGGGCATGTTTCTCCCGGCCACGTACGTTGATCCAACATATGCTAGTCTCGCGCTGTCCCTGATTCTCGCTATTTTTCTGATCTTGGATCTTCTCCGCGCGAGCCAGCTCCCGCCGCTGTCGAAGCCTATTGCGTCGTTCCTCGCGCCGTATGTTGATGGGAGGGACTTTGGAGGGCCGGTCGTGATTTCTCACATCTTTTTGCTGATTGGATGCGCGATCCCTCTCTGGTTGGCTCTTGCGTCGCTGCCGCGCATAGGCATGGACTGTTTGGCCGGGTGGGAAGTGCCCACGCGGGACGTCAGTATGGTTTCGGGGGTCATCTGTGTTGGCTTGGGAGACGCGGCGGCGTCGCTGATTGGGCGACGGTACGGGCGGCGGAAGTGGCTCTGGGGTGGAGGGAAGAGCCTTGAGGGTAGTCTTGCCTTTGCTGTGGCGGTCTTTATGGGCCTGGTGGCCGCAGCGACGTGGTTACGCGTTGGGGGGTGGCCTGCCACGGAGGATGGTGGCTCGATGGGGGTTGGGAAAAGTGCGAGGAACGCGGGAATGTGTGCTTCTGTGGCGAGCTTGACGGAGGCGGTGCTGACGGGGGGGAATGATAATGTGATTGTGCCGGTTGTGTTATGGATTTGTGTCAAGAGTTTGGGCGTGTAGCGGGTTTTGTGTTCTTATTTCCCCAATGTTGCTCTGCTCTGGCTTTTTTTTCTTCTTTTTCTCTTTCTATTCGTTCATCTTTCTTCAAACGGGATTCAGCCGACCAAAGGCGGCATGGAGTTGGCGTGGAAAGTGGATTTTAACTTGATTTCTCTGGTGGGATAGAGATTATATACCTAGTGGACGAGCAAAACTATTCGCCAAGCAAGTTTTTGCAACAGAACTTAGAAGTTTTGAAAAGTGGGTCGGCCATACGGCCACGCCCCCACGCTCACTATTCGCTTGTCTTCGACAACGGTCAACGTCAATTCATCAACCATCAACATACAAACTCGTC
>SRQG01000404.1:0-23872 GCA_018360325.1 Claviceps aff. humidiphila group G2b | reverse complement strand
GTCTCACGAATCTCTCAAGTAAGCAAGCAGGTCTCAGAATTTCGTCAAGTCGAGCAAGTCATACCCCCGGACTTGACTTGACTTACTTAACTTACTTGCGCGGCAGCGCTGCAAGTTGAGCCATGGACCATCCGCGCGCATGTTCATCGCCTTCGAACCCAGCCCAGAGTGAAACTGCGAAAAGGACAGGATCGTTCGGTCTGGAATCTGATGAAGTCTGAGGGAAGTTCGATATGATTTCTCATACTTCCATGAGAGACAAAGTTACAATAGTGCAGTGATGATCAAGCTTGACGAGCTCCTGCTCGGTGGGCATACACCCACTGGGCCACTCAGGCCTTCATCAATGAACTCCAGAACCGCAACCTCAAACACCGCGTATTGGAACGCGTTGCTCAAAGTGCGTTCTCTAAGTTTCCAGCTTGTTTCGACTGTTACTCCTGTGGAATCGTGTTGTTCATCCCGTTTCTTTTTGCATTAATTTGGTGGTTTGTCAATATGATGTTAAGAGCGCGAACGAAAATGTAATATGGCCGGTAGCTGGGTGTGCGGCGAAACAAAAAGGGTGGGTCAGAACTGAGAACTGGGGTACCTACCTACCTCCTGGTCACAGGTGGTATGAAGTCGCAGAACCCGGACACATACCGCGACTCATGCCTGATACATACTTCCAGGCGTGCTGATAGTTCTCGTTGCGCCTGACCAGTGTCCAGTGGCGGGAGTGGCCCCGGAAGGAGACGGATAGGGTGGATAAAAGAGATTGGAAGGAAGCGGCAAATAGGAAGAAGAGATTCGAGCATTATGTATTTGGAAATTGGAACATGATGTGACGTACCTTTACTCAGGTACCTACGTACTACCGTACTACGTCCGTGTTTGAAGTTTCTTGTAGGTACACCATGGTCTGCGGCTGGTAGCAACGAAGGCGCACGGAGGAATATTTCGTACTTTTTTTTTTATTTTTTTTTACAGATAATAGGGCTTGTTTTCTTATCACTTGTCGTTCTACTTGTTTTACCCTCAATGGTGTCGTTGGAACTTGGTAGAGAACTATTTTTTTACTAGCCCAGTGCACAGGGACAAACTTGAATTTACACAAAATATTGCACAATTTCAACCGCGATGGAAGCATGACTTATCATGATTCATTGGCTATTGGCGCGGCTGCCCGGTGCCGGCAGTGTGACCACTGACCACTGACACCGGACTTCACGGAGCTCGCAGAGTTCTCAGACTCCAGAGACTCAGTTAGAGTCGAGGCTGATATCATGTGAGGACAGTTCAAAGTTAGACTGTGGCGATGAAACATGACAAGATAAAGAATCTTAGAAAGTAAACCTAATTTCTAAAGAACTTAACGTGAGAAATTAAGTGGCCCGACGCCCGTGGGATGTCGAGACTCGAGGGTGACAAACTCGGTGAGTCGGTTTCGAACTTTCGAAGTAGGAATGGCAGTTTTCGGCGTTTGCATAGAAGCTAAGTACCTAAGGCTAGTAGCTAATAGCTATCAATTTGGTTTTCGAACTAGGAACATCGATCATCGATGGTGCTGTCTTTCTCTGTGCTCGTGGTTCGAGTCTCGAGTCTCGACATTCCAACTTGTTACTTCGGAGTCCGGACTTCCACCATTGACCAAGAATCAAGATTGAGCAGATATATTCAGTGTTCACCAATGGTCCAATGCGCTCAGCGCTGAGGCTGTTGTTCCGCGGGCGACGTCGGACGAAAAGCCATCGATGATCGGGATCGAATTTTATTCTTGAATCTTGATTCTTCCTCTTGGGACTTCGATCAAGGTGACAGGTCTCTGAATTTCTTGAATCTTCGGTGTGTGCCGGCCTTTGAAGTTCCCCCCGAGGGCTTTGAAGTTTGGTCTCTTCGAAGCTCGCCGCGCGGCGCGCGCTGTTTTGCGAACGCCGAATACTACTTTCTTGCTTCGAGTCTTCGACTTGGTGTTTGACTCGAGTCTACTGTCTCTTAAAAGTTAAATCTTTCTCTTGAATTGGCTGAGGGCTCAGATAATCGCGTCTCGCGCGATTTTGGTTGTGCGATATATTCACCTGCAAAAGGTCAGCTAATTTTCCAAGAAAGTCGAGTAAAGTTCTTAGTCGAGTCTCGACTTCTCGGCCGAAGATATTGGGCGCCGGGCCGCCGGCCTTCGGCCGCCTTCCAAAGGGGGATGAATACTCTCGAAGCTGAGTCTTGAGACACTGCGCTGGGATAGAAAGAGTTAAATACCGTGTATTGCTACACGAGGACTTCAAAGTTCAATTTGAAGGGCCAATACCCATTGTCCAAAAGATGGAAAAGTAAAAATGTGCGCGTTCGGCTTGTTCGGCCTGTTCAACCGTCACGTGATGCGCTCCTAGCATCGAAGGATTCGAGCTGGAGCCTGGCACTCTTCTCAATATATACTTTGAGGCAGTTCAACGTCAAACTCGTCTTGGCCTCTTCGATGGGCCATGGCTGGCATGTCCCTTTCCAGAGCCCAAAGAGAAGTTTACAAGCGTACTGGCGATATTCTGATAGTATGGTACATGATCATTGATACATCTGTGACCTGTCATCAATGGAACTTGGAAGTGGGCACGTTAGGCCGCAGGCGAAGGCTGAAGCCTTGAAAATTGGGCCATCATGTCACGGTCTCAGCATACCTATCTTGAATATTGATAGAACATCTTGATCATTGTCCAATGGCCTATCTACTACCTAGGAGCCAGGCAGCCCGAAAAGAACCATTGCCGGATACACAAGTACTGACAACTGTCAGATCTGGCAACAGTTTCAAGTCAGCTTGCATACGATTACGCCGGCCTTTTCATGGAGTTCTCGATTCTCGATATTCGATAAATAGGTATGTATACTATAGAAAAAACTTAAAAGTGTCGATTTTGCCGTCGGCCCTATGTTCACTGTTACCTTTATTGCCGTGGGGACCGGGGTCATTCAAATTTGCGCAGGGATGGCGGGTCAACGGTGCAAATCAGAGCTGAGAGCCGCGGTGAGTATGACCGGGTGAGTCGTGACCGGTCGAAGACTCGAGAGTCGAATATAATAAAGGGGGTACATGGTCACTAGTGACCACAGGCACTACTGACTCCTGAGTTTCCTAAGCTTTGCCAACTCTTCCGCGAGTTTCCCCTCGACCTTCATGCCGGCACGTAGGACCTTTCTCGCGTTTTCTGTGAAGAAAAGTGTGTTAATTGTTTGTTTGGTGATGGGTGACAGTTGACTACAGCGCAAGGGCAGCTGAAACTTGAAAGACGGCTTTTTCCATGACAGACCCATTATTGTCCCACAGTCACAGAGACCTGGAGGCTGGAACGATCCTGGGCTTTTTGGCCGATTGGGATACCTGATTACCTACTGTCGATTCTCGTAGAGGGTCAGATCGTCGATCGCAGTACAGGGGTTCTACTGTACCTACTAGGTAGGTTGGATTCATGGAAAGGGGGGGACCCGGGTTTATGGCTGTTACAACTTATTACATACCTACTCTACCCTCAAAGTTGAAAGCCGGCCCTTGCTTGAATATAAACGCCGCCCGTAGCATACTACACATGTGACATGTAGATGTAGGTACTCACCTCAGCGAGTCACGAAGCGCGGCCGAGACAAATGTCAAAACATCGAGTGTACCCCGCGCAACGATACTATGATGAAGCCAGCGCCGCCTTTGTTACTTGATCTCGGGATGGATGGGAGATCATGGGACGTATGATAATAGTACATAATACAAGGCAGTCGTGTCGTGATGACTGGAAGCTTCAACCTTCGCCTTCTCTTGGTCCTTGGAGGCTTGGACTCAGCGTCTATCGTAGCTCGAGTCCTCGACGGCGGACGCTGAGTCGCTGGCAGACGGGAAGGAACTTACGGTGTATTATAGGTAGGTAGGAAGTGGTGCCAGGTGCCAGATGGTCCACCGTCCGACGGATATCAGGCTGATCAGCTCGGTCGGTGGCTGGGCCAGCGTGTCAGCGTGACTAGGTAGCTTCTCTCTCGAGTCTCTAGGAGCTCCTGATTGATCCCGAATCGAAATTCCGAATGCGTGGTCCCAGCTCCGCAGCATTTTCAACTGCGCAGACTCCGCAGAGTGGCGTGCGTCCGCCGGCGTCCAGTGCTAAGTTCCAACGCAGAGCCTCAAACCTTTTGCACCCGCCCTCGGAGTTCTGAGCCTCTGAGGCAAGCTGCAAGCAGTGACACGAGGGAAAATCAATTGACAATTACGGTTTACCTACTCGTGGGTGTAACCTGAAAAGGACACCCACTATATCTCGTGGGTGACAAAGGCCGAGAACATTTGGTTAAGTCGAGAACGAAGAAATAGGTGCGAGAATTCCAGCTCTCAGCCTCTCACCAATTTTCGTCGCCCAATATCTTCACGTCTGCGACAATTGATCGGATAATCGTTGATGGTCGAACTTTGTATCTACTAAGACTACCTAATAATGCTCAGTTTCATGAGTTAAAAAGCTTAGATTGATGACGATGTTGCTATAATTCGATATGATTCGGGCGCGCCGCGCAAAGCGTAATTGAGTCGAAATTAATTGACGGCCCAGCCCGTTTTTTCGTGACCAAGGAATGAAGGGTTCTCCACCAAAATTGAAGTATTTTTGTTCTCGACCTAACCAAATGTTCTCGGCCTTTGTGACTTGTCACCCACTAGATCTAGTGGGTGTCCTTTTCAGGACCCAGGTTACACCCACGAGTATAAGACCAGAATATTTCGCGATGAGGCGGACCAGGATCTCAGGCAGCAGATCGAGGCGTCCACATGCACTTGCAGCAGCCCTGCAGTACCAGGCCCGGGTTTGGCCCCTGACTTTGAGTTTGAGCTCAAAGCCGCGAATCTCAACAATCAACATTGACCCAAAGCATATGCGACTCACCCACGTTGGAGCATCCAGAAAGAATGCCACGTTTCAAGTTTCAACCTTCAGCCACGACATCAGAATGATCACTACTACTAGGAAGGCATCCCATTAGATGTAACATGCTGTATGAGTACTGAGTGTGTTCGGAACTGCCATGATTTCGTAGTCAGTGGCAAGAGTCGACTGCTGCGTCCAGCGATTGCCCAATGCATTATGCCCATTGCCTCTCTGACCTAAGCCATGTTCTGAATGACCTTACCGGAGGCGAATCGGACCATCGGTAATGGTATTGGGGCACAAAAATCAATGAATTTCATAACATATCGAAGGACCAAGAATGACAACTCTTGAGCTAGCCCGGGGGTCGTGACGGTCGTCGGTGGCGAGCGTATCGTGACGATTACGGATATCCGGGATAAAATATCAAGTAGGTACAGCAGGAGGCTATGACACAATGATATTACGACAAGCATGACGGGCCAAGGCCCAAGGCTGAGGCTTGTGTGGAGCGGTTGAGGTAAAGTTGGCGGTGTTTGAACTTTCGAAGACCGTTGCACGACTTTTCGACTTAGATAATGCCTGGTCGCGGTTCATATTAGTCATAATAATGATATCTGCAGCCATACTTGTACTCGTTCGACGTTGATGCGGACTTAACAGCTCTCGAAGTGGGACGATGAGAAAATCATGAGGTACCCTATCGGCTATCTTCGCAGTATGACTGCCGGACCACCTGGCTGGCCGCTGCTCCTCGAGTAGCCGTTGAACAATCAGGTACTGTAACAACAATCATAAGGATGATGGATCAGCGCCTATCTGGTTGATGATGTTCATAATATTGGCCTTGTGCAGCGGCTTCCCTCACGGATCGCCGAAAGCGCGGGCCGCGGCCCGCGACATTCCTCGAGTATACGAGATGGCACGTCGCTGACTCGAGCTGCAATCGATTCGGATTATGTCCAAGAGCGGCAGCATCAGAGAACACGAATTGTTCCCGTCGACGGGCGGAAAGTTCTCGAGGAATGTTGCTCGACGTGTGGACTACCTAGACCTGATGACGGTGTGAAAACGATTAGGCCGAGCAGCAAATTTAAATTGTTGATGTCATGACAGAATATAGAATCGCCGCCGCCGATCGGAGGCCGCGACCCTGTTGAAACTTGACGGCACTTCCAGATGTGCAACAACGAGGCATACACTCGGTCTTTACCTTCACCTGTTTCAACGGGCCGCCTGCGATCCTTTGTCACCACGGTCCACGGATTCTTCAAGATTCCAATTTCTGGCCGGGGCCAGCGTTGTATTTCGAGGAAAAGAAGCCGAGTTCGACCTCGCGGCCTCGCCGAATGCGCCATCGGAAGAGGGCTTGCGCCGGGCGCGAGAACGCTAAAGACAGGACATGTGACGAGCTCGTGAGATGGTTAGGAGGTACAAGGCATCACCAAGACGCCATCTGGAGGAGGTAGCTGTCATTTGCACGTGCGTATCGTACCTAAGGTACATACCAGGAGGTACATAATGATGCGGGGCCCGCCGCGGAAATAACCATCTTCCGCCGGGCGGGGCTTGCCTTAGGAGGTACCTAGGTACCAATATACATATGTATGTACCTGTGTTCTTGCGATCGTGAGGCAATTGCTGGACAGTGGACTTGCCATTCTGCGCCAATTTGCAGTAAGCATGATGTACTCCTCAGCAAGCTGCGACGCGATTGGCTGCGCCCCCTACCCATGTGGCGAATCAGAATGCGTGGACGAAGCACGTATGGAGTCGAAGTTCACTCCGTAAGTACCTAACGTACATGTCAAGTTCAAACGCTAAAGCAAACGCTACGTTGAGTCTTGACCCATTTCCCCACGAGACGTTTTTGGTTGTTTTTGTTCGTCCATACCTCTTCCGTACCTCCGTGGCGGAAGCTTTCTTCCGGCTACTGTACATATGATGGCAAGTGTGAACAAGCTGGGTAAGGGTACATGAACCTAAAAGCCATGTTCATTGACTACAATGGCTCCAGAGCACTCAAAATCCCGTCACCCGTGTTGAGGAACCGGGAAAGAACAGAGGCGAACCCGTTGTTCAAGTTGAGGAATCAGTTAGCCTGTAGGCTATCTTTTTATTGTCGCTCTGTCCCCGACCTAATACGCGAGAGGCGCATCCCCCCTTTTTGCAGACGATTGCTTAATAACGCTAAGAAGGCATCGAGATTCGTGAAAGGAGAGGGAAGGGGGATTTCCCCGATCTCTCAGTCAAGGTAAGATCCCCTCAGGATTCGGCACGGGCGAGGCACCAAGGCCAGAGTCAGAGGCGCAGGGCGGCAGAGGGTCGCTGTCAACATGGGGGCGGCTAAAAGTAGATTTTATTCCGTAAGGCTGTAGCCATGTACGTACTATGTACGGAGTACATACATACATGGAGAACTACGGAGTACATACACGCAACTTCAGAGTACCATAGCTGCTAACAACAGCAACAGCAACAATTCTGGGCAACTTCATAGCCAGCGCTAATCATTGGTGATACTTTCTAAGTTTCTCTCGCACCCTAACCCGTTAATACGAGAAGCTTCACACTTCACAGATTACCCATAAGTCACAAGTACCGGTTTTTCTACGGGGCTGACTCTCATTCAACGACTTCACAAGTTCACGACTGAGCATAACTCAGAAAGGGCCAAGCCCCTGGCCGTCGCCTGCGGCCGCCGCAGGCGAACACGTTGGTTGGAAATTTGGTATCAGAATATTTTATGCACATGGGTGCCGTGGCCCGTAATTAAAATCATGCCGCCGCCATGCTCTGATGCTCATCGCCGATTTGCGACCCAGGTCAATCAATGTTCGACTTTTTAAAGCGGGCCGAGATCATCATGTACATATATTTTCACGCACGTAGGCGAAGGCGTGCGCTGTGATTACCATAATAAAAGTACATAGCAGAAGATGAAGTGCAGTTCGGGACAATTCCGCTGGGACGGGAATGGCACGTCCTCTACGGAGTAGGCTCTCTACAGAGTCACAGACATCATACCGCATTTTTATTCTCTTCTACGTTTCGTCACCCCAACTTGAGGATCTCTCAGCACCCAGACAATCTGACAGTGGACTGACACGTGAAGGTATTCCGTATTCCGTATTTTTTGGCTGGTCTCCCTGCTATAGAGGACTTGCGAGTTGCCATACACATGGGGGCTAATGCCGGGTGAAATTTGGCAGTAAATCGGAAGTATGTAGGTATGTACATGCATACATACGTAACGGAACTCGAAAATGCCGCACTAATGAGCACCACTACAGACTACAGTACAGTGGCACCACTTCATTCGATGTCACGTCGGCGACTACGGCGCCTGTCCATGACTCCATATGTACCTGTAACCTTGCTGCTGGTTCGAGGTGATAGATGAAATACAAGTTTGAAGTAGGTAACATCAACAACGACCACCAGCCAAGGCCCAACCGGCGTGCTTTAGGACACTTCAGCACGGCGTTCTCACCCTGGTCACCTACCTAGTACCTAGACCCGTCACCCTTCAGGCTCCTATAGAAGTCTTGTAGACCTAAAGGCAAGAATACAACAACAACGACACCAACAACAACGCGGTGAAAGCAGCAGTTTGGGTAGTGCAGGCAGCGCTAAGCTCCTTCCGGGCCTCGTTATGCTACCTAGGTTACAGGTATGTATCGTACCTCTTTCGGCGGCTCGATTGCACCACCTCTTCGTCGATCGCAAGCTTACCTTCCTCATCCAGTTTATTTGCCTGACCACAACTCTCTGGAATTGTATCTTCCTGGCTTCCAATCGCTCTCTGTTGATCAAGGAACACTTGCTTTAATTTTGGCAGGAATAGGTGTCCATCCTGCTGATATGTTGACCAGTCACCACCGATGACTGGCTCGCACTCGAATCAATTCACGATGCTATCCAGACTCTCCAGTCTCCACGCAGCTACCATGCGCGTCGAAGGGCATGGCACCTTTCTGAGCGATTGTTTAAACGCCACGATACACTGATGGATATGATCGATCATCGATGAGGCAAGCCGCAAGCGCTTATCAACTTTTGAAGCGTCTTGCGGTCGCGGTCGCGAATAAGGCAAGTACACGACGCTTCTATCTTTTTCTCCTCCTCCTTCACTCCAATAGCTAACCACTTTACGAGTCTATTCTGCTACAGAAATTGCACGCGTTGTACAGAAGGAAGTTCAGGAACAAGGACGACCGAGCTATATCAGAGGACGTTCTTGCGAAATGCAACCGCGGGGAATTTCTTTTCAAATGTAGGCTGTAGCAACGTTGAACGAAGCCTTCGAACGAAAAGGCCGAAAGTATCACATATAACACTTGTAAGTTGTGACAAGGCGGCGGCGTACTACCTTTAGGCTTGCCGACGGTTACAACTTACGCTCGACCCCCGCGACAAGATGCAGTGATTTCACGGAAAAGGAGACAAATATCCTGCATACGAAAGCCAAGTAGACACCCGCTGTGCGGCGTCAAATCCTCCAAGTCTGGAGTGAGGCTGCAGGCATACTACAAAGTTCCCTCCGCCGCTCCCCTAAGGTCCCCTTTAGACTTATACGAGCTTGATATGTGACGGTACCAAGTCTCAGCAAGATTGCGTCGACGAAACACTCTGGCTTTTATTCGACGAGTCACGAGACAAGCGGTCTGCTATGAGGTATTCCAAGCCGTCCGGCTTCGATAACTTATAACAGTAACTGGCTAAGACTAGAAGAAAAGCCGGTGCTCAAGGAAAAAGACTTTGATTTTATTGGCTAACGTCGACTCCGATCGAGTAACAGCCTCAGCTCGCCCAAGTAAGCTACACTCACATTGTATCACTCATACTAATGTGAATGAAGCAGATGGCGCTCGATGTTTTCGCCTGCCCGTCGGACGACTGTGGACTATGAGTGTCTTTCCTGATCCGCCAAGAACGCGGAGAAGAAGTCCTGGACGGCTACCAAGACTTCGATATTCTTGGTAGTAACTAGTGATTTGAGGGACACGGTACACCACGACCTTGAACCTTCCCGCTGACCCTGAGCGTGGTCAGAATCTCGAAGATGACGAATAATATTGCGCTTGGGATGCTTTGTAAATTGTGAGCGCTTTTCTCACGTTTCGACTGTATTTAAGCATAGGGTTTCCTTCGATCATAGTATCGTGATACTCGTGTTTGTCATCGTCGAAACGAGGTCGTCCGTCACTTGTGGCCATCATCCATGTTTTGCAATAGTTCAAACCTTTCCTACAGTTGTAACTTCCGATGTCCGTTCAACTGAGGTCCGAATGAACCTGTTTCTACTGGACGACGATTACGACAGACGGCAGACCCTGACGGAGCGTCGGAGGGCAGCTTGGACGGCGAGAGTGTGGGCTGCCCGACTGAAGCCTGTTGACCTGTCAAACATGTAGGTGAGACTCGAGAATACAAGTAGCAAGGGTCTGGACTCTGAAAAAACCTGGAACGAGAGGCTTGATCCTTGAAGGGTCTAAATGACTGGACTCTGGCCTCAATCTCATTTCGCGGGCCGTCGTTCTCACTGCTCAGCGACGAGCGTGGTTTGAGTCGAAGTTCCTTTCCGCATAGACAGCAGAAGGACAATCAGTGAGCATGTGATGCTTTGCAATCGTTTCTCATTTTTTCGACTATGTTTAGTGAGAGTGTATACACTGGTACAGTATGTCAGTATCTTCGAAGAAAAGTATGTCCAGGGACAGGCAGTGGGCACGACTTGCAGTGACCACTGACCAGTCCAAGACTCCAGGTCCCATCTATAATAATACTGCTGCCTGCAGATTCACCAATCCTGTCCGGTATATCCCGAAGAGCCTTCCGGACATGATACATCCCGTGACTCAGGACTGCATAATTGCCAACACTGGCCGCCGGCCGGCACAGTCTTCTAAGTTTAAATTTGAAATTTTCCTCCCGTTCACACTGCACAGTGCACAGAGTATAGAGTCTAGTTAGTAGCAGATATGACAACCGAGAATTGTGAATTGGGTTTGTAAAATTTTCGTCCAAGATTCGCGAGGCCTCACTCCGAGTCACTCGGAGTCACCATGATATCGTATCGAATCGCCGGCCCGCAGGCCTGCATGTGAAATTTGAATTATGATGACCGACGGCCGTGTGCTACGCTACAAGTTCCTTGCATACCTATCTCGCCAGCGGCCACTGCCACTGGCCAGCTTGTTCAATGTTCCTGAACTTCCGTGATCGAGATTCGAGAGGGCGTATCAGGGGTGGATAGCACATCACTGCTGCGGCCTGCGGCCTGCGAGGCGTCATGATCCATCAACTGCAGACTCAGATGGTTCAGAGCACAGGCCTCGTAGCAATGAGTGGTTTGGGACGGCCCTAGTTAGTAGTGACCAGGCAGGTTTGGAATAGATTGCATGACACTCCTCTTTCCTCGTGACTCGTCCTCCATTCTAAGCCGTCCCGGACCCGGTTACCGTACCATTATCCATACCATGGGATCGATCTCCTCACTGCGGGATCGGTATATTGGTTTTTATGTACTATATATCCAGAAAAAGCATGCAAGAGTTCAGCATGTAGTTACAAGGCCCATAGGCCATCACTGACTTGTCTTGTCTGTACGTGATTGCCAGTGTGCCACTTCCATTCACTAGTGTCAAAATCTCTCATCCCTAGTCGACTCTCAAGTGCACACTGCACTGGTGACTGCGTTGTGGCTTCCGATAGGTGTTATCTGAGCAGTGAGCGAGCGTCGCCACCGCAAATTTACGCAGAAAGGCCGCAAATTGCAATGCGCATGGCTGTGTCCCTGGTCCCACAATCGGCCAACTTTTGAGATCGAGATAGCCTCATAATTCTGCAGACTGCAGTCGACAGAGAGCCGGAAGCAGTCATGAGGAGTCTCGGAGATAGAACCACCTATCAATCGCACTGGATTTGTGATGCGTCTTGCCGTCTGCCGACAGAAAAAGCGGTCTAACAGTATCACCCGTGAACCAATCGACGGTTTGGGATGAACTGCCGATCAGGCTCAGATCTATCGATCATCGATGACTACATCGATCAACGATGACTGAAGCCCCTGTCTTCGAAGTTCGGCATGCGGCATGCCGGCCAGACAAGAAAGGGGGCTGTACTCCGTATTGAGTCCGTAATCCCGGATTCCCGAATATTATGTTTTTGACATAATGCGAAACCTCCACCCCTCCGGGCCCTCCCTCCTTTTTTTGCCGTTACCGGCGTCTTTGTGCCACAGATATTTCGCTCACGGGGAAAGTAATGAGAAAACTTTGATGATGTGACCCCTTACCTACGCGCTTGATCCACATATAACAACATCCAATCTATTCATAAATTTGACTCTTGAGACTCGAGAGCAATAAGCTCCTGGACTTTGGCCTCGGGTCGGCTTCGCTAATCTCTGAGCTACCGAGCTCAAGTAATCCACAAGGACAAGAAGATTTCTGGAAGAAAGCAGGCGTTTGGTTTCAGAGGGTGTGGACGGTGGCAGTGGGCAGTGGGCAGGGGTAGCTCGGCTACAGCCTACCAGGAGCGTCGGCATTATGTTGGCAGTTGCCCTCGGATACTAGTTACGTAGCTCCAGGCTATGCCGCTATGTGGCAAGGGGAAGCTAAGCCTGTTGCTCTTTGAAGTTTGGCCGAGAACATGTTCAATGTTGACCCGGCGATTCGCGAAGGGCGGTATCGACTTTGAAGTTAGCACTGAGCAGGAACGTGATCCCGGAAGACTTGCCGGTCGGAGGGATGAGAGCACTGAGAAGACTGGGCTGTTAATATGGCTCTTGCTGCCAAAACAAGGCCCCTTCACTTGCTTGGCACTGGGCAGCAAGTGAAGCCTGAAGGGGTCTTGACTTGTAAGTTGTTCATGTCACATGTGTACTATGTACTGTGACCTACTAGTACTACTGACAACTGTGACCTGTCTGGCAGTGTCTGAATGATACTGCATCTTCAATGTCATCAATGTGTGTGGACTACGTACACTTTCTCACGGAGCTGCTGATTGAGCACCGAAATTGTGCTCAGGCCCCAGGGCTTCACGATGTAACACTCATGTTACAAATCTCGCCGCCGAGTAACGCTATTAGTATGTATCTGCCTTGCTGCCTCAGTGCTTCATTCTACCCGGGTCCCGTGATCTGTTGTAACTTGTAACTTTAAACTTATAGCTAGAATTTGGAAATCTCGATCATAGGTTTCGTGAGTCGTGACTCCGTAACATGGCGATGGACCACGGTTGCCGGCTCGTGATACAAAATTTGATACAGGTCGAAAATAAGTGGAAGGAAAGGGAAACTGTGAGCACATGGATGATGGGACAGTTGTCAGTGGACTCGGGAGGGACCGCGCGAGGGCGCTGAGTCCTGCTTCGTATGGGCGGTATGAGCCTGTAATTTGTCTCCATCCCGTCCGGTCGGCGGCTGCTGCAGGTTTGGTTGTAACTTGCAGCTTGTACATGTAACATGATACATCCACCAGGCACGAGCCAAGTTTGGAATCCTTGTTCTCGTCTTTACGCAACTTAGAAGTTGGACCCTCAGCCCTGGCATTATGCTGCGTGCAGCGTGTGCCCTCGAGACGGCGAGGGAGAGCTTCAGCTAGTACCTAGACTGTAGGTAGATTCCAAAAAAAAATCACGACAAGTACCAGTGACCACGGTGGTGTCAGGTGAGGTGCTTCAACTTTCAAGTGGATTTGCACTGGGATAGAAGCCTCAAGGATAAGATCCCAAAGATAAGATCTATCAGTATACGTACCGGAAACATTCAACAAGTCTTAGTCAAGAAAGGGTTGCGGTCCGCAAATGGGTGGCTGAGGGAAATTGGAATCTACTGTAAAATGCGTGTAATGTAGTTCGTAAACTCCGACGTCTGCCGCCTGCGTCACCCCGTTGTGAAGACGGCCAAGGTCGTCGGTCGATATCGGATCGACGGATATTGTTGCAAGACGGCGAGATTGAACTACACAATCCTTTCGAGACAAACGTAAACCAGCTGTTACTGCTATCACATCATGTCTCAATATTAGAATTTAGCAGACGTGATGCAGACGTGATGCAGAGGATGTTGCATAGTCATAGCATTTCAAATTTCAATAAGCTGGTTTCATCGAAGCTCTCCATAGTGCGTGACGCGCGTCGGCGTCTGCTTCAGATCTGAGATGGAATCGGAATCCGTGTCCGAATTCTGTGGAAGTTGCTAACAAGCCAACTTCCAAGATGGTCCGATAAAAGTAGCTGGCATTTGATCGGAGATCCGAATTGATCGTGATCATCGTGGTTACTGGTATACATCATGGTGTCATGGTGTCATGCGTGCAGCGTGCTGTGCCTGTACATGTGGTTGCAATAGTCTCTCGCAACGCCAAGGGGCGGGCCACCAGCGCATTCTTCATTCAATATGTTTCTTGACGTTGTAGTCGCTGCGTTGGGATCATGATTCATGCTCGATCGGTGCCAAGTTCCAAGTTCCAAGTTCCAACGCGTCGAACGCGAGTCCGTGACTCCAAGGCAAGGCGTCGGAGAAGGGGGGAAAGGAGAAGAGAGAATGCTGTGACTTGGCCGTCAATGAATGATAAACGTTGATGCGGTGCTGCCGGTGCATGGGCAGTCCTTTGTTGATGATGCCGGGCTCTACATAGGTACCTAGGTACAAACTGTCAGCCGGCAGCAGGCGAAAAGGGAGAGGCAGGCAGTCGTATGAGAGCGTTGATTGGCCAGAGCGGCCGGAATCTGTTCCGGACCTTTAGACCAATGACATTGCTGGCGCGGCGTGCGGGGTGCGTTGCAGACACTAGGAGCGGCTAAGAGAAAGGGAAATCTCGATGTCAGCCACCACGCGGTTACGGTGCACTGGCGGCGGTTGCGGCAGGTGCGGTGCAGCAGTGAGTTGCAACTTGCCACGCGGAGTTGCCCACTGCCAAGTTCCAACGGCCAGATACGCCGGGGTGAAAAGGGTCTCGCACATGTCGGACCACAGACTAGGTCGACTACCAAATCAACTGACAACCTACCTCCCTCCCTTGCCTTGTCTTGCCCTCGTTTCTGTCTTGCGTCGCCAGATGCGCGCCCAGACGGCCCTCATTCACGCTCGGCAAACCGAAAACCGACTTTGCCGATATCCACTGCTGTTGCGTTTAATTTCTGACAAAAGCCCTGCCGTTCTGATGTTGATCGTCTCTGCTTCTCCCTATCGCCCGGGATGCGCCACCGTTGACTCCGACTCTGACTCCGATTCTCGTCTCCCAAGTCCTTCTTCCTGAACCACTGAGAAGTTAGAACTCGTCGACTTTCTCATCTTTGTCGGCTGCGACTGACTCACCACACCTCCTTCCTGTCCGGGCGGCGGGAGCACATCCCCATCTCAGTCGGTTGCCAATGTCACGATGAGGACCTCATACAAGAGGCTTTTGCCTGGCTCGACGAAACATGGCGCCCAGAGCAGCAAAGTCGGCTCTGCTGACGGTACCCAGGGCTCTCCCGCCACCTGCTCCGTGAACCTTATCGCCTGTGACACGTGTCGTCGCAAAAAAGCAAAGGTGAGTGATTTTCTCCATTTTATTTCGTCTTCGCTGTTCTCTGCATCCTGATTTGTGCGCGTGATTTGTACGCGTTACGCGTAATCTACATTCACGTATGCGCATTGCACACCATATATATCTACGAATTATGTACATATCTGTGTGATATGATGCTGCATGCACGTGCCATCACTGGTAATGTGTCTACGAGCTCCGGAATTTGCTCCTAGTACGTGGTGCCTTCGTATTGACCTGCTTTTTTCTCAAGTGCGATGGCCAACGTCCTATATGCGATCGATGCTCTCGTTGCGGATCGCATTGTAACTATGACGCCGAGGTTGGCGAGTCCCGATCTGCCGCCTTGAAGAAAAAATATCGCGCATTAGTGAGGGATTACAATCGGCTGGCAAAAGAGGCTCATATGCTGAGGAGGTTCTACGGACACATTCGTGCCGCCCCCGAGGAACAAGCTTTCAGCGTCTTCCAGAAAATCCGGGCTAGTCGAAGCAGCAGACCTTTGGATGTCCTGGAGTCGCTGGATGAAACCCATCAAGAGCGAACCGAATATTTGGCATCCTATGGAGACTCGGATGGAGAGAACGACGAACCCGAAAGCGACCAAAATATAGAAGTCCGAGCCGCCCCATGGACTACCGTAGCTGGGGATGAAGTTGTGTCCGAACTCATCACACAGTACTTCACCTTTGACTATCTATATGTCTTTCCACCCATCAACCGCGCAATTTTTGCCCGAGAGATGGCCTCTCCGAGTATTCATCCCGGCCTCTGTTGCTCTCAATTACTTGTAAACGCCATTTGTGCTCAGCAATGCGTGAGTCATAGATCTTGATTCCTTCACCTTCCAGCCTAGACCGCCACAGCTAGCTAACCTGAATGCGCAAGTATATCTCTCGTCGCGAGCACATGGAGGGCATCCCGCGTCTAGAAATGGCAGAACGTTTTCTCGAAGAAGCCAACCGACTCCTACCCCATGAGTTGCACAACCTCTCGCTACCAACCTGCCAAGCTGCGTGTCTGATATTCGCCGCCGCCGCCGCAAGAGATCAGCTCAATGACGGCGATGGTTGATAATATTTGTCCACTGAAGAATTGGCCACAGCTTCTTCAAATCTTGACGAAGCTTGGACCGTTCCGCCGTATCTATGATTCTATCCTATTTTGTCCGGCTATATTTGAATATGCAGCAAGGTCTTAGGTGCCATCACGACACTGGAAAACTTCGTAAAGATTTGCGTTTTGTGTTTATTTATTTGACATTTCTCCTTTACAAATTGAAAAGTAAGCCATTTGTTGCAGGGCGGCTTGTTCTTGCTATTGTTTGGCAGGGAAGATGGGGTAAATATGTATGTACATACCTACCTACCTATAACCTACACATACCTATGTATATGTACATTATACATACATAATACTCTGTAGATCGGATGTTTTTAGGCTTTCCCGAACCCCCACCCTCCCCACATTCATCTCCCCACGGTTGAGCACAGCATTGTTGAGCATGGATGATTACACCCTTCGCCACAACAGAAACGTAACCTTCGAAGTTCGGCCCGCTCGCGCTGGGACGAGGAAATGGCGACGTAATGAGCTTGACGGGAAAGAAACCGAATCGTGTCCCCATTCGAACGAACATCCACCATATCTACTTATAATGATCATCCCATTATACAAACCTTCTTAAAATTTTGAATCTTTGCAAAAATTCCCTACAGTGTACACGTTATTGGCGCGTTAAGTTTAAAATTTCAAGTAAAAACAGAGCCGCTCCTTCTACGGATTCCTCTGCATGTCGTGCTTTTGGTCTTTTCACTTACCCTCTTCCATGTCGTCTCTTTGCGTCTCTTTGCAATGCTTTTTGAAATTTGTCATTGTCTCTGGTTCCAACTTCCCGTACCTGCATTTGTTTTTCTACTTTACTTGATAATGCTCCCGAGTCAGTATATGACTGCATCAGTGCAATTCATTTTCACTCGGGGGGTTTGTCCGAGTCGATCCTGACTCCTAGGCCAGTCCCATGTACAATAGAAGCTAGATATATAATATAATAATTATCATATTATGACATAAATATTCATTATCTTGAAATCAAGTCAGCTGCTGTATGGGTAAATTGTATCATGAGAAATATCTAGCATCTGCCGTCTTATCATCAACATTATCGTCTCTCCTTTTTTTTATGCTTTGCTAGCCGATTTTTCAGGGGGCATCCATCTCCTCCGTCGGTGATGGTTGCGCATCAGCGCATGGACTTCCTGCTGTACCCACAAACTTGTGTGCCTCGTGACTAATCCACGCATCGAGCCGTGCATCTCGGCACTGGGCATGGGCAATCAAATCACTCTTTAGTCGTAGTGTTTCCTCCAATAGACGTTCCCTCTCTGCCTTGAGGTCAAAGTATCGGTCTTCCAACTGGTTGGACATGGACTCTATGTATCGTGTCCATTCTTTGCTTCTCTTTCGAGGAGGCCTTGATGGGTTTATACTTCCTTGTAAAGTAGTTTGAGATCCCTTCCTCCCACCACTAGTGGCCGCCGTAAGATGAGGTGAAGGGGATTTATCTGTATAGTTTCTCGTAGATGGTGTTGGATTCGTCCCGAGCTCTACTTGTGATGATGAGTAAAGGCTGTGTAAGTGTTCAGCTGGTGAATAGGGGTCCCTGTTGGCTTGATGATCGTTTTGGAAGGGCGAGCTCGGGATTGGTGATTGTGTGACAGTGATCGGTGTGGTGGCCCATGTGGGAGTTGTTCCTGGGGTTGCGTTGGATATTTCGATTCCGGGCCTGGGATCTGAACTATGCTTCGAGGTTTCTATGTGACCCGGAAGACACGCATATTGTTGTTCGTTATGATAATATGGACGAAAAAGCTGCTGCTGCTGCTGTCGTTGTTGTTGTTTTTGTTGTTCTTGTTCTTGTTCTTGTTGGTGGTATTCTTGTAGCCATTGGTCCTGTCGGTGGAGGCCTTGTTGGCTGTAGGCTCGTTCTTGATGCTGATGTTGGTGGTCTGGATATTGGTGGTTGTGACGGTCAGAAACAAAGTTCAAAGGGTCGACAAGTTGTTGTCTTGCCATTGGTGTCACAATGCCGGGAGTGGCAGGACAGAAATCTGGAAGACCCAATGCTGAGTCGTTGAAGTCTTCAAGCAGGTTCATTCCATTTATCACCGAGTGCTGGAACAACTCGTCTTGGGTGTGAGGCTGTCCGCCAGGGAACATGCCGTCAAAGCGAACCCCCAAGGTTGCCATGTTCAATGTTGAAGAGTCCGTAGCACGAAATATGTTATGGTTGCGATTCTTTCTTTTACTATTTCGGTCATGATGGGCGTCAGGACTCAGCCTAATCAGTGATCATTGATGGACGGAGGGACGGCATGGACCGGATGGACGAGAAGCGGGGGGTTGGTCACTTAAGCAGTCCGGTCTGATACAACTCCTTGTTCAATTGTGTGCAGTGTGTTCCAGTGTCCACCAAAACAACCCGTCGCAATCAGCACCATCAGCTCGATATAAGTTGGGACGAAACGCTGTTACGCTAGCTGCACAAACATAGCTCTCAAGCGGCCAGATGCTTGCAGTCTGTTCAGAATCTCTTAAGCGCCACTAACGTATGCGCCTGTTTTATTTCCTTTGTTCTTGTTGGTTCAGCAGAATGAATGTTTGGTTAGGAAACGCCGCGGGACACACACATTGATCAGGCCCAGGGCAGCATTATTCAAATACCGGGCCCGATTAATACATTTCTGGCGTGATAGAAACACCACTATACCTCCCTGAGATTCTTAACATGGCCTGCAAAGCACTTAGCATGGATCGCGATTCACCTTAACTTTCGTCTAAGCTTGGAGCAGATACAAGTGTCAAGTTGTCAACTTTCAAGCCACAACTTACAAGAACGTGGAGACTGGAAACCAAGTTGATCGCCATTGAGTTACTTCTTGCCTAATCTACCTATTCACTGGAACAAGCTATGTACACACAGATAATTCAACACCTGTAATATGTACCACAGGTGCCAGGTATGCTGCATGCATAATGCACCCGCGGGGGCTAGGTAGACCGTAGTGTGAGTGGCGGACGGCGGACGGCGGACGCCGGAGTCGGCCGGACGGAATGGTTGGGGAATGTGAGTGGCGAAGACTACATACGAGTGCTCACTGCTGTCTCGCTCCGTAAAAGTAAAGTCCTATTATTCTCGATTGATCGCTTGTAAAGACTGGGGACAGACGGCGCAGTGGCGTCGTGAGACTACCTAGACTGGCGCTCCGGAGTTTACTCCTGCATACTGGGCGGGCCAATCAGGTCCAATCTGTCGCTTTCGGAGATAACCGTTTTTCTTTGGCATGAACAGGATCCAAATCTAATCTTTCAGATTTAGTCAGGCGATTTGCCGCTTCTTCTTCGAGTCACCTACTGTCTGTCTCTCTGACTCTTGGTCGTTGAAGGGGGCGCGCCGCGCGCGGGAAGCACAACTATATGTCAGCCTCGACTTCTAAGTTCTAGCCGTTCCACCACCTCGTCGATGTCAGTCGCCCCTTTCTTGGCTTCCAACTGTCTTACGTCTAGGTATTCAAGGGGAGACTGGATCTCGTCTCGGGTCGTCGATCAATATAGCAGAATCCAGATCATAGATGTGGCGTCGTCCAGACTCCAATGTCCAGACTTCAGTGGTCCACAAGCCCAAGAAAGTCTTGATTGACAAGGCAACGTTGCACACTGGCAACTGCATTCTGTAGGTGGATCTGCGCCAGTCTTCGGCGCCAGAATGTTGAACTTTCCATGGCTGGAGACGATATGAAGATCTTCAGCCTAGAGCGAGATTCATACTCATGGGGGCTCTCGACCCATAGCGACGGGCCAGGGGCCTCAACATTACTGGTTGACTGTTGAGACTGAGTGATTGTGGCGGTGTCGAACTCGGATGGAATGAGTGTGGAAGATGCACCTCGCAAATCGAAAACTCGATGAATATCTTGATCCCTGCAGAGCATGAAGCAAGATCGGTGCAAATCGTGGGGTGATCATCATTGATGATCTGCCTGGCGCATTGCTGGGCGCTTTCGTTGTTCAAGGGGGCTTCGCCAGTGCTCACAGCTCACTGCTGAGTGAACAAAGTACTAGTGTTGAAAGCATCACTGCATCAGTGTCAATGTTCTTGTAACTTGTTTGTGTTTTGGAAGCAATGTTTTAACTTTTGGTTCAGTGGTCAGCGTGGAATTTGGATTCCGTCCATGGCAAGGCCTTGTCGATGTCTTCGGGAAACGATAGGCAGAATTTCGGGAGGAGCTGACTCCTGAGTCCTGAGAAACGCTTTGCTCAGGCTAGAGCTCTGCAATCTAGTACATATGTACATGATTACAATGTACATACTTCCAGTCGAATTCCCGTCGTTGGCAGCGCTGCGGCCTGCCTTATCACATGACCGACCAGCCCGCTGCCCATGCAGGGCCAGGGGACTCAGACTGAAAGCACAACTTTTGAACTTGTTTCGAGCACTCGCGAGTCGCGGGACTCGCGTCTATATCAGCCAATCGGCCCAATCCTGGACGAAGGCGTATTCATGACGTCTGCTTCTTCTTTTTGCTTCTCTATTCTCCCCATTTCCGCTGCTCAGCACCGTCACGAGCGAGATGGCAGACAGCAATGCCGTATACGTTTCCCAACCTCGGGCGCGATTTCAATTTTCGAGTAGTCGGAGTGCGAAGAGACTAGCGTCGAAGACGGTGACCCCCGAAAGATGACACGAAATTTTCGACCGGGTAGACAGACAAGAGTACAGCTCTTCTTCACTGTCAAGTGACAAGTACTAAGTATTCGACGAAGCTTCGACGCAATCTCATGGATTACGACTCACCAGGTACTTACTACTTTCCCATTCTGCTGCCTGCATCTCTATTTGATCATTGGTAAAATCTCGATTGCGATCATTGCAACCTTTATTTCGCAGTCTTCAACTATTCTTTCTAAGTATCTAATTGTTTCTCTGCGCAGACTTTCAAGTTTCACGAATCACGTTTTCACCTGAACTTTGATGTTTAAGGCCGAGCCTTCGAGCATCACAATCGGTCATACCTATATGAAGATCTTCGTGAGAGACAGCAACTGTCAGCTGTGACTGTTGTCTGTCTGTCGCCGGCGAACACACGATTACAATTTACTGTACGGTTATTGTCTCAATAAGCTTTGATTGACAGCCTGGAGGCTGGCGGCTGGCCCTCCTAATCCTATGAACGACTGAGTCACTGAGAACATTGGTGACCTGTCAGGCTGTCACCTGGACGACACGTCAGCAAAGCCACTGCCAAGCTGCCTCTTCGATTCCAGTATCTCACTTTGAAACAAAATGAACGCAACAGAAGACTTACAGTCGCCATGTCATACAGCACGACTCCGACACTGCACGAGACACTGAGTAATTATATTTACATGCCTGCACTGGTACAGATTGCACGTTCAACTATAAAGTCCTTCGTCATCCCCCTTGATCCGTCCGAGGAAGCCATAGCCACTTCAACGGCAGTGAGGCAGGATACCGCATTGCAGCAGCCCGCTGCTGGTGTCTGTATCGTGCTCTAACATGGGGTAGGTAATACGCGTGCAATTGGCTTGTGAAAAACTCATCCCAGTTCTCGTTAAGCGCGGCAAGAACTGACGATAACGAGGTCTCCTGATCCTCTACTTCCTGCGAGCCAGGAGATACGCCCTCTTTAATCTCGTCCTCTGCCTCGGAATTGTCCAGACCCTCGCTCACCACCTCGTTTCCCTGATAAACATGTCGGTTTGGCGACTTGTTTTCGGACCGCTGCCATTTTTTGTCGCCCGGAAGTGGACAAGTAGCAGAATGACTCGGCTTGATCGCCGAGTCCAGGTGGCGATGCTCTACACACGCACTCGTGTTTGTTGGCCTGGAAGCGGAAACAGAGTCGCGCGAATCCGGCAAGGGCAAGTGACGGCTAAGCTGGCTGCCGTCACAAATAAGACGGATCTCGCTACTTCCACTGCCAGAAAGGATAGATTGGATTGACATTCTTTCCACGCCAGCAGAATGGTTGTTCATACGATAGTCGGCCCCTCTCGCTTCTCCAGGGTTCATATGCTGAGCCATTTTCAGGAGGGTAGCGAAGATGTATCAAGACTCTTGTATTATCTTCTTGTCGATACTTGAGTCCTCTGGAGACTGGAACTGGACTGCCTCATCAGTAGAGACACAACAAAAAACATTTGTCTCGAAGGCTGCTCTAGTACTCTACTTACCACATCAATGATCACACGGCAAAAGGCAAACGGCGACAGTCTCTGGTGGAGTTGATCCACAGAATTTCAGAATATTGAAGGTGCTGTCTTTGCTGCGTCAGAGGTTCCATGGCCTCCCGTGTCTCAGAGTATTTATATTCACGGCAAAGAGCATGTCACATCATACATGTTACATGTGCGGCCTTGCTGAGGCTTGACCCCCTCTTCTTCCCCCTTCCTAAACGACAAGGCGTCGAGTCGATCAGCAACTTATTAGGTACCTCTTCTCGCAGCTGGTGCCACACTGCCACTGGGTGGTCTCAAACAATGTACGGCTGCATGTGCTTTATGCATATATGCATTGAAAGAACGCAAAGAATAAACGGGGCGGAGAGCGGGAATTCTAGAACGAAGAGGACATCAATGAAGTTCTTTTCGCATCCTTTCAATTGATTCGCCTATTTCGGGGAGAAGTACGTCAACGATCCGTCATGTCAGGACTCGGCCCCCGGGCCCCATTGTCCAACAGCAGCGTGAGCTCAGTCTCGGAGGCTTCGCACAAGAGATCCGTGCCAAGATTGCCCAATGGGCGATCGTATAAGATGCGAATCCGTACGTCCTAGCGCCCTGCCACATTGTCCAGGGGTTATAAATTTTCTTGGAGCGGGGGTCAGACCGTCAGGCCCAGGGGTCCCCTTTGTGTGTCATTCGGTGCCATCATCGATGCACGCCTGCGGCCTGAGTCCTGACAAAAGATATATGTACATGATACCTATGTACTATGAAAAGTCTGACGAACTTTCAGATACAAAGTTCAAACTATACCTATTCGCACTTCACCTCACATGGGTGAATGAATACAAGTCTATTCATAATTCTGCTCAGTATCAGTATCATCATTCATGTATGAGACCTCAGACAACTTTTGAACTTGGTTGCCCTTGCGCTTCGGAACTTCCTCCATCAAATTGCTTACAATGCTTGCCCCCACAACTAAGTTGAACTGATATCTGGATCTGGAGTCTGAAACTACCTCTATTGATCATACCTAGTGGCGCAGCAGCAAACTCCTATGAATCTCGATTCTCAAGTATCATGGGGTCTGAGCCTCTGAGGTCAGAATGACTACAGTCTACAGTACCAAGAGCCACCTCATACAACCCTCGTGGGGAAAATGGACAACCGCTTGGACTCTGGAGGGGGGGGGGGGGGGGGGGCCGG
>SRQG01000403.1:0-23917 GCA_018360325.1 Claviceps aff. humidiphila group G2b | reverse complement strand
AATCCACAAGCTTGTAGTAATCACGTTTTTGTCTGATTGATACTCAAGCTTATGGACCGCGCATAAGCTTATAGGAGGCCTTATACACAACATCGGCCTCCCGCGAAGGTATGTAACATACGCATCCATAAAATGCCTGTGACCGCCAGAACAAGAACCCCAGGCTAGTTGGCTGCCAAAAGAAAGGCGGGGTGTGGAGAAAGAACCATAGTTGACCAATTGAGATGGAGAGAATGCCACGGACCTACGGAGCTACGGAGCTAAGATGGATTAGCGTGAAGTTGTGACCGGGAGTTCTTGAGTGCGGACAGGGGTTTTTGCAGATCCGTCTGATGTCTGTGATCGATGTTGAATGTTCGTTCACGGGATTGTTTTCTGCCACCAAAAAAAAAAAGAACCAAATTGAATTGGACTCGTTGGCCATGGTACCTCAGCAAGGTCATTGCCATAGATGAAGTCGAAGGTCTCGAGCATACTGGCGATACCAATGGACTGGAGCTTAAAGACCTCCATGTACTCTCCTATTGTACCAACGTATGTAGGTAGATCGTGGTTGGATGCAAGGCTCGTGGAACGAGTGACGACAGGATCCCGAAACTCTGGGACCGTTGTTCAGGGTACATGCATACGTATGTGCATACGTATGTACATCCGTATGTACATAGGTAGCTTCTATCTCGTGCTTCGCATTTTCATGCACAGTAATAAGACGCCAAATTTGTGACACGGGATGCTGCAGATAAACACCATGGCGACGATCCAATTCATCTTGGGGCATCCAAAGGTATGTACATATAGATACCTAGGTACCTCTTGATGTAGGTATGTATTGAAAAAAAACTCCGCCCTTTGGAAGCGTTGAGATTGGTCCGTGTACGGTGTGATGGCCGATCAATGAACAAGGGGCCTGTGTGAATGTGGGCACCTATTGCATGTCCTCGTAACCGAGAAGTTTCTACATCAGACTGTTTTGCGTGACGTTGGACCCCGGGATAGGGTCAATCGGCCCGGCAGAGGACGCGTGCATACTCCGGAGCAAGATTAATTGTCAGATCTCATCTTCTCGGGTCTATTTCTATAGCTGGAAAAAACCCCAAAATAAACCATACGGAGAAGATGAACAGATTGGAGAAACAAGTTCTTGAGCAAATAGGTAGTGATGGCGCCGTAGATGCAATGATGTGTGTACTTATAAGTTATGTGTGAGCTGCGTGCGATTATGCAACTAGCTAGTAGATGCAGTTATGCGCAAGCTTGTACTGTGAAACGCGATCGCGGGAACACGGTTGATCCGTTACGAGGCCGGCGGTGTCACGAACGGCAAGGGGAAATAGATTGTTGATACCCAGAACCTACACCATCGTGCGCCATCGTGCAACAAGCAACCACTTCAATTTGACATGTGGCGTTGCCTGGAGCGGCAAGTTGCCGTGAGGATCGAGTTTCATGTCTGACCATTAAAAGCTTGTGACCAGATCACGACAGACTTGAACTTTTTCTCTTTTGCGTCTATGTACTCCACAATCGTTTTACAATCTGGCCCAAGGAACAAAGCAAAGGTCATTGAATCGTCCAATGCAGGACCAATAGCGCCAATGGTTTGCAGGGCGAGACCATTAGTTCAATGGAAGTGGATGATCGGAGTATTATGATCGAGTTCTATAGTTGGAAGATGCAAGGACAAACATCCATCCCTCACGCATTATACCAGGACCTCTTTTTTCGAGTTACGCTGACGTCACTTGCTAATGTAAACAGACGATAAACTACATTGTTAGCATAGCAACCATAGCCAGCAGCAGGTGGTGCTACGCCGGTATATCGTACATCTTGCGGCCAGGCTAATGCAAAGTTCTGGTATAATGCAGTTCCAGGCCTGGTTCGGCCGTCGCACCAAACCTGTGGGCTTCCCGAGTTCACCATTACACCACGCCACAGCCTAGATGAATGTCTCTGCCACACTGGCAGCACAATCTCAAACAACGCGTATGTATGTACAGTATAGACCTAGCTAGAGAAATTTTCAATGCAAGGAAACAGGCAAGACGAAGTGAGGAGAGTCAAGATCAGGTTTGAAGTACTGAGTGGATACAGACTTTCGGACTTTCATCAAACCAATCGCGGGGAGTCGCCCCCTTGCGGTTGAAGAAAACTTGCTCCTGGGGCGCCGCGCCAGCCGCAAGCCACCTTCTTCTGTGCGGGTGTAGCCTGTAGGGCGTCATGGAAAAGGCAACATGTGCACACGAACAGAATGCCAGAACAGAGCTTTCCATTATGCGAAAGTGGGTTGGAAACTTGGAATGGCATATATGTACATATGTATGTACACCAGAAGTTGCATCGCGGGGTCCGGGGCACATTGCTGACGATGTCTGTTTGCCCCTTAAATGTACATACCTGGTATTATGCACTTGGCAAGTTGCAACGGTGCCTGGTTATATTCCGTAGGAGGGGCAAGCGGGGGTTCAATTACAATTGAGAGATCTAATTGATAACTGGGATCGAGATCATGTAACACAAAGAAGAGAGTGAAAAAAAAGCAAAACAAAAAAAGCATAAACAAAGAAAAGGGGAACAAGCCGTCTCCCAGCGACGGGTAGAAAAGACCCTCCACTAAATCGGCGTTGTTACGGTAAACAACACATGATGTACGGAGTACTCCGTACAAGAAACCTCAATCTCAATGTGTACTCAATAGAGAGACAAGGTACCAAGCTTCTAAAACTCCAAAAGGAAAAATCTAGTCTCTAAGATCCAGATCTCAGTATGTATCGAGTTTCAAAATTCAAGCTTGATTCATGAGTGAGATGACGGAAAATCGGAAAACTAAGCTTTCCGTAGGTTAGACCCCGGCCGGGGTTTCTCATGCACAAAGCTGCGATTTCTCGACGAGACAAAATTGTGCCAGGATTCGCAGGGGGGGTGGTTGCGAATGTACAGGCAGGCGGCGATTTGAGCCGATCGGGTCTCTGTACATGAAGGCCAGCTCTAAAAAGTGACATGGCTGGGTCGCATACATACATATTCGGGATTGTCCATGTTAAGCGAAGAAGGGCGCAAGGATGCCCATTACGGAAGGCCGGAGGGCGAGATGACTGAAGAGCGCGTCTTCAGCATGTTGCTTCAGCGGATTTGGTTTGTGCTGCTCTGGCGGCTCGCTGCAGGTAGGGCAGGGTGACAGTCTGACAGATGAAGGAGATGGTACGACGCGCGGGTTGATGATGCATTCTTGCTACGCTCTTGCGTAAAATATGGAGTTTATTACACACTGTGTTCTGCATACGATACTACATATTGCATACTGTACACACAGACGTGCTTGCGCATGTTCAAGACATGCAGAACAAATTGAACAACGCACATGTAGCACATGCAATGGGCGACCAAGGGCGAGAGAATGAGACAGCTGCGGTAAGTCTGATTCGCCATTCGTTCGGTTACCGCCGCATGGTGCATCACAGCCAGCCACGTCCTGGTCTGGCTACATTGTCCGTGGATGTTGCTTTGCACACTGCGAATACTACATTTGCAAGTTGCCACTGCTTGCCAGATGCTCGCATCATATCACATGTACTGTATTCTGTACTCTATTGCGGCAAGTTGATTACAATGACTTAATGACTTGATATGTAGGTGTGTACTGCGCAGACGCCGGCCCATGTTTGGCTGGCGTTGTGCCTTGCAGGCGTCAGCTTGGCTTGGTGCGACAAATGCCGATAAGGCGGGCCGTTCGTTGGTCAACAAAACATGTTTCGGCCGGGGCTTGGAGGTCACGCACGGCGGCTGTTGTTGTGGCTGTCGAACTGTTCTTTTGTTATTATTGTTGCAACTTGCGACGAGTAAAGACGACGATACGGATACAAGCGCGTAGACTCCCAGTAGGTTTGCCAGGTAGGTAGGCTTCGGATGTCCGTAGGCCTGGTCGGTCTGTCCTCCGCTCCCTGCTGCTGCTGATGGCCCTTCGATGAAGATCCCTGCAGCCGCGATTTGACGTCGGGCCCAATCTCCAATCTCCCAGTTGTTTTTTGCAGAGTGATCATGGATGGACGGTGGACAATAGGACAGGCCGGCTGGTCGGGCTGGTCGGTGTGGAGTTGTGGGCATTTTCGGTCGGTCTGGTCGGTCGGGATTTTATGGTCGGTCTGGGCTGGCCTGTCTGCTGGCCTGTCTGTCGGCTGCAGGCGAGGGCGGGAGAAGACGTCATGATGATGGGGATGAGGTTGACGATGGGGAGTGGTATTAATGGCGGGAGCTGCGATGGATGATAGCACGGAGTATGTGTGTACGGAATATGCAGATACGGGTCACAGAGTGTATCATACAGCATCCATATGTACATGGAGGCATCCTCATCAGTGCTCAGTGCTCAGTGCTCAGACGTGCTGCATGCTGCAATTTCCACGCCTGACGGGCGACGCAGGTAAGTGGGCGGACCAATTTATGTGCGGTGCTGCTAAAAGGCGCTACGACGCAGTTGGCAGCGCGAGCAGCATTCGGCAGCATTCGGCAGCATTTGGCCCCAAAGATTACCGCGCCAAGGCATCGCGCCAAGGCCATCGCGCCAAGACCGGCGCTGCAGGGCCATGCACAAAACACAAAACACAACTTGGACGAAACTGAGCCGAACTGTCATTGTTGCTTTGCTTTGCTCCTTGCCTGACTTTGACTTTGCGTCTTGCATTCTCGCATCCTTATCCTGCCGCCTCTGCTTCGTTTCCATCGTCTATAGAGTCTATAGAGTACAGCGTTGCCTCGTCGCCATTTATTCGCACCGACACCGGCCCCCCCGTCCATTCCTCTGCTTCCCCATTTCCTCCTTCTTCCGACCTCCATCCCCCGTCCTCCATCCTCGAGGCCCGGCCCGTCGCCCGCAGCACCGCCCGACATCGCCAGCAGCTTCGCTCCGCAGCGTCCCCCAAAAGCTTCGCCAACCAACAACTCTTTGAACCGGGCGCTTGACCCCATCTTCGTCTTATTCAACCTTGCCGATACGATTGCCGACCGCGCCCCTGTCTCCTTTGCCCGAGCGATTGCCTCACTCTGCTACCAGACGCAGCAGGGAGAGAGCCTTGGGCCGACGATGCCAACGCGCCTCGACCTGCTCGTCGTCTCGTCCCTGTCGACAATTAGAATGCTCGTCCCCAGGCCCGGCTGCCGCAAGTAGAAGCCTGCGGAACAACGATGCAGACGGTCCCCAGCGTGAGTGCCTTTATCGTCTGCTGGTCTTTGCTCTTTGTGTTGCCTGCCAATGCCGCTGTCGCCCGGCACGAAGCACGCACCCGATTCTTACGCCCTGCCATGTCCATATACGCCCTCACTATATACCCACACTACATACTTGCATCACACACATTACACACATTACACACATTACACACACCACACGGCGCGCATACAAGCTTTGGCCCATCACGCTGCTTCAACGCACACGAGCCGACTTTGTACCACTGCGCCATCTTCTGCCACCATGGGTTGCCCGTCACAACTTCAACGGGCCCCTACATGGCCTGCCCTGCTTATCCTGCCACGTCCAACTCTTTCTCTCGCATTCTTCTATCCTAGCTTCTCTCTCTTGTCTGTTGCCTTGCTTGCTTTCATGGACTGGTCTCTAACTCTCTGTCTCCGATACTCTAGCTTGTTGGGACCAGCACTGCCATTGCTGCAGCCGCCAGTGGTCTGGTCTTTGGTCAATCCATAAACCCAAGCGACACATTCGACCACGAGATCCCGATTAGAACCCGCGCTAAAGGCCGAGGCCATAAGAGGGCAATATCAGTTGACGAAGCGCTGCCAACGCCATTGAGCTCGCTCTCGAGGTTATCGATTCTCCCCTCACGCCGACCCGTCACCAGCTGTGCAGCCGCGGCCACAGCGTCAGGTGGTTGTGAGCTTCATGCGGTAGCCGGCCCAGGACGTCGTCAGTCCAGTCGCCCGCCAATTTCGCTCCGCCAACGACCTCAACCCTTACAAGTTACTGCGTCGAACACGTCAAGTAGATACCCATCGCTCGGCGGAGATGGTTGGAGTTTAATACCTCATTCTTCTATACAAGAAGAACCCAAGGAATCAACCGCTTCGACCAACTCGTGGTTCAGGCGCTTGTCGCTACGTCCACTATCTCAGCAAGAAAGCTCGAGATCCAGCACCTTGGCAGATTCGACTTCCTTCACTCTCTCACATGGCTCCGGCGCCTCCATACTGCCCGGGTCCATATCTACGTCAAAACCTCCGGCGCCCAATAAGTTGGTGAAGCGGTCTATTTCCAAGCAGACGCGAGCGGAAGAGGGACCGGACCGCAATTCAAAAGGCCAACTGCCAACTCTTCGTCGACCGGCCACAAGTCACCAGCGATCAGCTACACTGCAACAGTTCAGAGCAGACATCGACGTGGCCTGCTCCACTCCGCATCCAAAGTATTCGTTTGACGAGCCGTTGCGGCCGGAGGAACTTCTTGGTGCATCTCCCATCCAAGACGTTGATCAGTCCCTTCGTAATCGTCGTGCGGCGACCAGGTTTGGCTGGACATCCTTCTTCCACACCAAGACCAGTGAAATCGAACCAAAGGCCAAGACTCATCGTCGAATAGGCAGCCAAGGTGATGCAGCGTCTCGAGACAAGGGGAACGTGACAAAGCGTATAAATCCGGCGCCCAGCTTGTCCCACAGCGCAGGAGCGTATCTGGTCAAGCCAAGAATGGTGTCTCCTCCATCGACAGTGTCATCGACAGTGAGCGGCTCGTTTGTTTCACGTCACGCCGCCGAGGGCATTGGCGGCGGGGGCAGACGGCCCAAGGACGGCATGGACTTTCCCCCTCATTTCGAACCGGCGGCTGAGGCTGATCCAGCGGCGTCAACACGGTCTAGAAGATCATTTTCTTGCAGTTTTTCGCACACGCCCAATTGGCCCTCATCGAGGAGGACGTCCATGTCGACAAGCTTGCGACGAAGCAATCAGGCTGCGACACCACAGGATTGCGGGAGCGACCAGCAACGATACGTGTCGGCGGCGCCCCTTGCAGCAGGAGGTGCGCGCTCCGCTGTGGGCCGGGGTCCCTTGGAAAATGGTCTGACCGACGTGAAATCTCCTCCGACGCTCGTTTCTCATCACCACCACCACCACCACCAACAACAACAACAACAACAACAACACATTGGCTTAGCCTTGGCGCTGGATTCTACTGCCGCTGTGCCACGCCCGGCGCGTAGAAGAAATGCATCCTCCCCGCCGGCCCCGCCCTCCAATCTCCCGGGTCTTTATGCAGACTCGTCGAGATTGGCGGCGAGTCCTGCAATTGGCCGCGGGGCTTCTTATTCCATGCGATCGAATCATCAGCCGTCAGGAAGCACGTCGAGTTCTTCTGCTGGAGCCGCCGTGTTGCAGCGCAGGGGCTCCCATTACGAAAAATTCTTGGCCTTGGATGGCTTGCGCGGCGATGCGCGCGACCTGAATTCGGGTGACGAGTACGACACTGACCACAGAAGTGATGCAATCTTTGATTCCGTGTATACTACGGGCTCTGGCCGTGTCAGGGCCGTGGAGACACCACTAGAGTCTCTGTATGACGACTCACCTCCCAGAACAGGAGGCATCAAGAAGCCCAAGCGGTCGTCTATCCAGGAATTGCTGGACCATACGTGGAACGAAAATAGCAAGATTATGGAAGAGGACGAGATGAGTGCCACGCCCGGTCGAGCTGCTCGTACCCACCAGCACAGACGCGAGCCAAAGGACGATGCTCGATTAGGTTCCGAGCTGTCGGCCCCCTCCCATCCTCGCCGAGATGCCCAGATTGACGGTGGCCGCTCTTGTCTAAATGAGGACTCTGACGAGGACTGGACTCGAGATGAGAATGATGCCCTCTTCACGACTTGGCTGTCGCCCTCGAATGGGAACTCGCTCAGGTCCAAGAATGGCAGCATCAACCCAAACGTGCGTCTTGCATTGGCGAGTATCGAAGGCAACTCGTTGACAGGCTCGAGGCCCGGAGTTCTTGTGCGTGGCGAAAGCTCGCTCAGCAGTCTCTTTGACTGGAGCGAGCCGTCTGCCCACGACAAGCTGAATTCACATGGTGGTGCGCTGCGACCTCAGACCGCATACGACAAGGAACATGGCGATCCTAGGGGAGGTCGGTCTGTCGTGCGCAAAGGGCCAGTGCCGATGCATGTGAGGAGTCAGAGCGTACCTATTGTTAATGAGCGTGTGGAAGACGCCAAGATTCCGGGGTCCAAGTACAGCACTTGGGGGCTCGGTGCCAAAGGGGTGAGCGAGGACTGGGACGAAGATTTTGACTTTGCCGGCGACAACAATGGGCAAGGTGACAAGGAGAACCACGACGTCTTTGCCGTTCCTGAATCCATTCGCGCATCTCAGCCTAGTGTCAGGGCTCACTCGGGTCAAATCCGCGAGTTCTCGCTTCTCGTAAACGACCTCAAGCGTCTCTGCCGGCACGGGCGCGAGCTGAACATGTTGGACGGCGATCAGAAAACATTATGGAAAGAAGCTGAGGGTATCATCGCGCTGGCTTCCCCAGACGAGGACCAAACTCACCTACAAGATGATGATGAAGATGATGATGATGATCATTCCGGATCCTCCGTCTACATGGACGCCTTCGAGCTAAGCAATTCTCTTCCCGCCGAAGAAAAACGCATCGAAATGCCTGCCGGAATCCTCAAAAGCGCGGTGCTGGAGCGTAACGAGCCTGTCATGTCTAAGACCGCCGTCGTTCGTGAACGTCCATCCCCGCGACGAAGATCCGTCTTTTCTTCCGAAGACGATGTATTCGGACCTAATTGGCCCCTGACGGACGAGCGCCCTCGTTCGAATCGGACGAGCCGACCACGCACGCCTGAGAATCGGACGACGAAACCCCAACTAGACGTAAACGTTGTCGTGCGGTCCGTGGTAGAGACGATGCAGAACCGCTATCTCACGCCCAGCACTGAGACTAGCAGCGCACGGGATCCGCAGAAGAGCTACAATGCCACGAACCGGATGCATTTCGATACGAATAGCTTAAAGGCGCTCGTCAGACGGGCCGGTGAGCTTCGGGATACTCTGGCGGACATGATTCGACAGGCAGATCAGTTGACGCAGAGCCCTGTGTGTACGCCTAGACATGAACGGAATATAGACTCGAGTCCTGCGTTTACGCGTGTTTTCGATGATCCAGGTTCGAGTCCAGCGCGACGATCTGTAAGGACGCGGGATACGTTTGAGTATTCACCGGGGAGTGCCTCGCCCTCGAATATGGGTCGTCGGGTGCCGCTCATGACTGTCAATTAGCGCGGTCACATTTACCGGGTTTTCTACTTTCACCACACTATCGCCCAAACTCATTGTTGCGTGTATTCATTCACAAGATAGTCGACATGTTCTTTTTTACATCACACCGTACGATATCATGAGGCTGCGTGGCCGCAGGGACGCGAAGCCGACTATGCGATGCTCAAGATCCCCATCGACCTCAGACGACTAGTGGATGACCTTGGGCGATATTTCATTTGTTCTTATCAATTCTAACGAAGCCCCCACCCATCTTGTCGCCGACACCTGTACGACGATATGTGGTTATGAAGAGATGACAAAGAAGTATGAGCGAATCCAATCAGCAAGGAAGGGCGGGGAATACGATTCGAGGGCGGGGGTACTTGGCCGATGCGCTGGAAGGAGGAGAATTCTACTCCGCCTCTGAAAACTCAAGCTAAGGCGTTCGCCGAAAGGGCAAACAGAGTGAACAAAGCATGACAACGGTACCGAGACAAACCCCTCGTGGAGGAGCACAGTCACCTCCGTCCTTTGGTCCTCCCCCCCACGACAAGCACGACAAATCCTTGGCAGATGACGAAAGCAATAAGAGAACATGACGCCAGGCACACGAACGGGATGGAGAAAATGAAGAGACGACGCGATGAGCCTTCTCTGCCCTTTGGAATGAAATGAAACTGGAACAAGAAAAAAAGGCACGAAAAAGGGATAATGACTTTTTAAAGGAAAGGATTGGAGATGGGATGACGTGGCGAAGGATATATGATCATGGACTTATGGTGGTTGGGCGGCTCCGGATGACTGGCTTCGGAGGGGGGGTTTCTGGTTCATTACAATACTGATAGGGTTTGGGAGTCTACGCGTCACGATGGAATGTGGGAGCGCAAAGGAATGATTCGAAGCTGATGAAAAAGAAGGGGAAGAAGAAGAAGAAGAAGAAGAAGAAGAAGAAGAAGAAGGAAGGGAGTAAGAAAAGGATGAAGATGATAAAGAGGCAGGACGAAGAAGAAGGAGAAGCATGATTTGGTTATTTCATATGTTAGCATTGGCGTATTGTCGAACTGGTACTGTAACGGATTCGTTGTTTTATAGTGTATGGTAACGTTTACTAGGGGATGATGATATGGAACGGGCTGTATAGCTCGGAGGGGCTTGAAGCATGGTTTTTGGCAACGGAGTTTATTGCAATGTGTTGTCATGTGTCGTGGCCATTTCCACGGTACTGAAATGCGGTGTGGTGTGGTGTGGTATGGTGTGGTATGGTGTAGTAGGCGGAAGACTTGTATATTAAATGCCTCTTCTCCAAACTAGTACAACACCTCGTACTCGGCGTACTGCATCGCGAAACTTCACACACAACTCACAACAAATCAGTCCCCCATCCCATGGGCCATCTAAGATGTTGCTAACTCGACGTCCAGCTAGGCGGCCGATCACCAGGCGCCCTCCCCCAATCCGACTCTTCCCTCCCCAGCGTCAACTCCAGCGTCCACCCGTCCGTAAAGAACTCATGCCCAATCCAGGACCTCGTCCACGGCTTGCCATTCACCCTCGCAGACTGGATATACACCTCGCTGTACGCGGGATCAAAATTCACACACCGCACCGTGGCCCGCTTCCCCGTCACGGGATGCTGTATGCTAATCTCCTTGACCAAAGACGGATTAATCAGATACACATTCTGCCCCGCCACGGGAAACAAGCCCAGGACAGAGAAGAACAGAAAGGCTCCCATGGAGCCGGAATCGTCGTTGCCCGGGAGTCCCCCGTAGGAGTTATTGAATGCGGACGGGATGTACTGGTGGATGCGCTGGGCAGAGAGGCCAGGCCGGCCAGCGTAGTGGTATAAGTACACAGTGAGGAAGACAGGCTCATTGGATATGTCAGCCAGGCCGCTCTTGTGGAAGAAGTCGAGGCGGGAGACGAAGGCGTCGTCGCCGCCGATTAATGCGATGAGGGACGAGGTAGCATGAGGGACGTAGCTGTCGATGAGTCAGATCTGGAAAGGCGATAAAAAAAAACATGGAAACAAACATGAAAATAATAAGAGGGAAAAGACGAGAGAGGGGGGAATGACAAGTAGGAAGAGCAGCAAGGGAGACAAGATCAGATCAGAACATACAAGAGATATTGCCAGATACTCGCCTCAAACGTCTCGCTCGGATTCGACGTCAGCGAGCAAAACCCCGCGAGCGCGGAACACGCAATCGGATCCTGGAATCCCCACGTCCCATTCATGTACTTTGGCTGGAAAAAGCCCCGAAACCCGGTATCGTTCCCCTTGATGAAGGACGTCTGATCCTCCTTCCACAGGTTTCGCCAGTTCATGCTCCGCTGCATATACTTGGCCCGCATGTCTGGCTTGTTCAGCCCCCCCGCCAGAGTCGCCAGACAGAAATCGTTGTAGGCGTACTCGAGTGTGCGGGACACGCTGCGTGAGTTGGTACCGAAACCCCAGGGGTCGAAGTCCAGATAGGGAATGTAGTTGTATTTGCGCCAGCTGTGTAGGCCGCCCCGGCCGTGGTGAGACCACTCTTGGGGTTCGTTCTCCGCGTCAGTGAGGATAGCTTCCAGTGCAAGGGGCCAGTCGATGGTGGAGCTGAGGTTTTTGACGTAGGCGTCTACGAGGACGACGTCGGCGTTGGAACCGCCCTGGGTCCAGCCCTGACACATGGACATGTGGCAGTCGGGGAGCCAGCCTTCGTGGATGTACGTATCTAGCAGCGACTGGACCATCTGGGTCTGGGCTTCGGGGTCGAGGATAGTGAGGAGGGGGTGTTGGGCGCGGAAACTATCCCATATGCTGTGGGAAGAGCAACGAAGATGACAAAAAAAAAGGATGTTGTTAGAGACGGCAAGTTAAAAAGCCAACGCGGGACTCGACAGAAATGAACTTTTTTTTGGGGCTATTGGAAAGATGGATAAGAAAGAAGCAATCGTACCAGTAGAACGAGTCGAAATACGGCCGTCCAGTATCCCAGTGCGGATTCTCGCCTGTATAATTCTGAGGGGATATCATGTTCCGGTAGATGCCACTCCAGAAACTAACCACAAGATCTTCACTCGCGCCCCCAGCCGTGACTGATACACTTCGCAGCTTGTCCCGCCACTCCCTCCGCGTCTCCTCGACCAATCTCCCAAAATCATTCCGAGGATCCGGGATCTCCGTCTCCGCACTCCGGCAGGCCTGTTCCGCGCTTTTGAAGCTAAGCCCGACCCGCGCCGTGACCTTAACCGTGCTGTCGGTGCCGGAGCCAGAGCCGGAGCCGGCACCGGGTTCAAAGCGGACAAAGGCCCCTCCCTCAAGATAAAAGAGATTGAAACCCCTCGTGAGGAACAAGTCTTTCGGCTCCGTGCCCGCCCGCCCATTCACCCATACCCCCGAATCATACACGCGGCCCGGCCCAAAGAAATCAACACAAAAATGCACAACATAGGACCCAGCTCCAAAACTAGGCAGAAAAGTCCCATTCCCAACCATGCGCCCCGATGTCTCATCCACACTCACACTAGCATTCTGTCGACTCTGCCACAGATCCGTCAAGTCCAGCATCACCAACGGATGCTGCTGCTGCTGCTGCTGCTGAAGCCCACCCGAATCATTACGAGAATCCCCAGCAGGAAACTGAAACGTATACAGCGCCGCATGCTCCGACACCGTCATATCCGCCCGAATCCCAGACCCAAGCTCAACACTAAACCGGCCCGGTTCCGCCACAACAGACTCCTTCACGTACGGCACCTTGCGGTCCCCGATCCGAAACCGGCACCGATTCAGGTCATTGTCGGGACAGAGTTGTGGGAACAGCGGAAAGTTTCCGAGACTAGGGTTCCCGCCTGTGCCGCTGTCGTGGAGGGCCGAAAAGCCGGTGATGTTGCTGCCGTCTGTGGAGAAGCCGCCTGTGTTGAGGCCATCGACGTCTGGGGCCGCCTTGGCTAGACCGTATGGCCGGGTGGCGCCGGGGAAGACGTTGCCGCCGTTGGTGCTGCCGATGAGGGGGTTGACTTGGGATAAGATGTCGGGTATGTTGGGCGTGTTGTTGTCGTTGTCGGATGCGTAGGAGACGGGCGCTGAGGAGACTAGGAGAAAGGTGATGATGCGCAGCAGCGGGCTGTTCGTTACTGTGGAAGGGCGCATGGTCTTGGATTTCGGATTGGTGCAAGACGCTGGTGGGATGTGTATGAGTGCTTGTTGAGTTGGTTGGTTCCTGGATCCCAGGGCCTCGAGATCGTGGGCGCAACAGCGGCAGTGTTTAGAGTTTGAGTGGAGGACGCGGAACAAGGCTCCGACCGAGTCCAAGAATTGCTTGGCACAATGGATGGCGTGCCGAAAAAGGGTGATGCTTGTCACTCGATGGGGTAAGAATGTTATAGGTAGGTATGTCCATATAGGTACACGGATTAGTTATCTGCACGTTCTAAGTTGTCTCGGATGCCCATGTGCGTGCCGTTGCATCGACGATGGACCCGAGCCATTGGACCCTGACTTCGTCATCCTGGCGGATTCCGTCCTCGCATCGCATAGATACCCCGTATTCCATCATCATGGGTTCCGACTTCGCAGACTTCATTCTGCAAATCCATCCGCAGTCGGAAGCCGGTAGTCGGCGACGGGTAAACGGCAATCACTTTCAAAATTACACGCCTACATCCAGACACGGCCCACGTGTCCGAGGTCGCTGATGCTTGGCTGCTGCTCTTGGAGTCGGGGGCTTTTGCCGACAATCAACTGGACGCATGCGGCGCAGTTGCTGTGCCAGAGACTGAGATGCTTCAGGGGCGTCAATCAAGTACATATAGGCATATCAAGCCTTTATGCCCGCGGCCTTCAGCCTTCAGCCTTCATGTCTTCACCGCTTCACGCCTCCAAGCCTGAAAGCCGCCACGGCTTGAATTATCATGTCTGCAGCCTACCTTTCTACCTAGCTAATCAGTTTTATATTCCCCACGAGGGTCGTCTTTTTCTGGCATATGTGCATCTTTCCCTGTTCATGAGACTTTGCCTACTTCTTGAAATCCCCATCGTCTTTCATCTTGCCAATGATGGGCTCCAGCAGCTTGGGTAGACACGTGGCTGCATCTGCCCCAAAGGCAAAGTCGCCAGGTCGGACCTTGTGCATCTCGGCCTCATCCTCGGCCTCGGGATTGATGGTCACGATTCGCGCGCCGTGTAATCGTGCTTTTGCTATATATCCAGCAGCAGGATATACCTGTGCGGATGTGCCTACGACGAGCATCAAATCCTGCACAAGTTAGCTGGTGACTCGTTTATCAATCGTGATGGGAAGCGTACAATATTGTCAACATTGATCCAGTCGTTAATTTGGTCCACAATATGACTATCGAGTGACTCGCCAAACCACACCACGCCAGGCCGCTGCAGCCCAGTCTTGCATTTAGGACATCGTGGTAGGTCCTCCTCGGAGACATGCTTGATTCGGTGATATGGATCCAGAAGGGGCAGTGGCTTGCCCTCTGGGGGATCCTCGGAGGCAGCAGCGAGGGCTGGGCAAAAGGGATCATCCATATTGCCCCTTTGCACCCAGTCGCAGTCTTCTGTGGTGCATTTTACATCAAAGAGAGAGCCGTGAAGAGGGAATAGTTGGTCCGGCGGATGATTGGCCCGTTGCGAAAGATCTGTAAGTCAGGGTGCAAGGCGCAACCAAGACAGGCTCAGAGATTAGCTGACAGAGGCCTCAGAAGGATTGTGTTGCTGTGTTTGATTGGCGTTCTGCGTTGTTGCTTTTGCGGTGTGTCTATACTTCTGGGAGGCTCTGGGATTTCGGATATTCTGGGACGAATGTGGGCCAACGTCACAGAAGCCCCCCGAATGGACGCTGAGGCGTCGTACCACGACATTGACAGCAATGGACGCAAATACACTCACCATCAACATTTTGGGTCAAACAGAAAAAGTCGGTATTTGCCTTGGCAAGGGCGGCGAGGGCCCGGTGGCCTGCGTTGGGTTGGGCGCGTAGACACGAGTGTCTTCGGTAGCCATAGAACAGCCATACCAGGCCAGGATCGGTCATGAAGGCGCGCATGGTGGCGAGCTTGGTGGCATCGTGATTCCTCCAGTAGCCCCCAGGGCCGCGAAAGGTGGGCAGTCCAGATGAGGCAGATAGGCCGGCCCCGCAGAGGGCGAGAATGCGGCGGCTTGAACGGAGAACCTCGTGAAAGGCTTCCACGTCGTTGTGTGGAGGCATCGGGTCCTCGGAAGCCGGACTCGAGGCCGGCGATTGCGCAAGAGAGTGAGGCGGCCGGCCGAGAGGTGGCCAAGATGTCGGTGATGAGCTGACGATGAGCTGGTTATGAATCGATGATGAATCGGCGATGCGCTGGTGATATGCTGATGATGAGGTGGCCGGTGTCGGTGCCGGCTCGTCGTGCTGTGCCCAGCGAGACTAAGATGCAAATGCGAGAGACGTTGTCCTTGACGCCGAGAGCCGGTGGTGTATTGCGAGGGGCCCAGGCCGTAGCACCGGAGGCATGCGTGAGAAGGGAGGATGCGATGAGGGAATTGCCAGTAAGAGAGCGTCGCGCCAAGAATCAGAAGAAGCAAATGAGCGAAAGGGTGAAGAAGCAAAAAGCGAAAGAGAGAAAGAGCGAACGACGGACTCCCAAGTAGGTAGGTGAACCGTGAGCGACGACTGAGGCCCGAGGGTGCATCGGAGCGCGCATATAGCGGCTGGCGCAGAGGCCAACATACACGCATTCTCCTACCTAACTTACTCCGTACCTGTTGAAGTTAGCCCCCTCATGCGCTAGAGACCCCGGTACCCAGAGCCAGGTACATACATATGTACATACATACATACCTACTCCAGGCAATCCTCTCCGGGGCCTCTCCGGCAGATCGCCAGCGACTCGACGTCGAAAATCCTGCGACAGCTTATTACCCCGTCGCAACCAGGGCCAATCCATGCCAGCCCGAAGAACAATATCATGATTTTAAGTTATGATGAATAAACTCATGTACTCGTCGAGCTGATGAATAGCGCCGCAGCTGACAGCTGACCCTTTACGTACTGTTCCGGCTTCAACCCCCCAACTTCCAAGACTTCTCCAAGGCTCCAGCTCTCCAGCTCTCCAGACTCCAGCACCAACTGCGCCACGACCCCGTACTCGTAGACCAACTTCTCATCACCTGGAGTCCTGGACCTTGCTGCTGTCAAACGCGCCGGCTGCAGGCTTGGCCCACTATGACGTGCCGTAGTGGTGCCCCGAAACAACTATAAACCCTGCCCGAACCTCGTCAGAGAGATATTTTTAACCCTCTTTCATGCGCGTGCCACGCGTGACGCTAGAAAGCCGCCCGTGATGGATGGAATCCTACATAATGTGCCTGCGCTGATAGGGCGAGCCAACTTCATCATTTTGGAACGGACTCGTCGGCCCCAGCCGCCTCGCGTAGCAACACGTTTTGGGCTGAACCGACACGATGGCACTTGGAACTTGGAAGTTGGGGGCGAGCCTGCGTGAATTGCAATGCCTGTCTAGTCTGATGCATGTACAGAGTATGTACATACGTATGTATGTGCCCTAATGTTAAGTATGTACAGAGCATAACGAGTGCAAATTGTAGAACCAGTGCAAGCATGAAGGCATTCATTGTATTTCTCTCGCAAAGAAGATTGATCGTTTGACATATCATGGTCTGGAAGACTGATGTCTCGTTGTACTAGGTTAGGTACCTACCTAGGTAGTTGCTCATCGATAGTAATCGGAGCGGAGATTTGTGTGGGCAATCGAGGATTATTTATCTATATGTAAATAAGACCTCTCGTCGACAACACACCTTCCTGAAGGAGAGCTTCCGTAGCTCAGTTGGTTAGAGCTTCGTACTAATAAACGTTAGTGATGCGGAGGCCGCAGGTTCAAGCCCTGCCGGGAGCAAATCGTTCCACGATGCTTTCCATCGGGAGGATGTCATTCTTTTTGGCATTTCTTCAAAAGCACTCAAATAGTTCCACTCTTTTGCCCACGATGTTCCTTACTTGAAGTTACTGTCCATTCTTTTTCACCGTCTGTTCTGCCTATCAATACCGCCATCCGTACGATTCACGAATATTGTTTTCTCATGAGTCATACCCTTCCACAGCAAACCGACAGCAAAACTCGACAGCATGACACGTCTGCCAATTGCTGAGGCATTTTTCATCTGCATCACAGGAACAACGACCACTCATCTTCTCGAGCCAAGCCCATACGTACGCCTTCACACGTGCGTCGACAATGCTTGAGATCTATGATGCGACACCCCACAAAACCCCCTCCTTCTCAAGACTTGATTCTGCACAGCAAGACATGCAGCTCGCACTGGATACGGCCACAGGAGCCGCAACCGGAATCCTCAACATGAACCTCGACGCAACACACACACTGGCCGTCAACCGGCCCACTGTCAACAGTTGAGATTGAGAGACCTGACGTTGATCCCATAAGAACCAAGCTGAGGATGGCCTACCAACTAACAGACGACACCGTCCTCTCCTCGCACGCCGACATCCCGCCCCCATATCACACGACGACGACGACGACGAAGCCATAGATCATGACGGTAGACTGGGACAATGTCCGACAGCTCGTCAACACCCACCTCGACGAACTCTCCCCCGAGCTCTTCCTCATCAACCAGTCTCTCCACGCCCAACCAGAACTGGCCTACCAGGAGGCTCACGCGCACAACACCCTAAGCGATTACATCGAGACGCGCGGCTATGCCGTCGAGCGCAAAGCCTACGGGCTAGACACAAGTTTCCAGGGCACAACCCCAGGAACAGACGGCCGGCTCGTAATTGTCTGCGCAGAATACGACGCGCTGCCTAACCTGGGCCATGGGTGCGGACATAACCTCATCGCGACAGCTTCCCTGGGTGCGTTCCTCGGCGCGGCGCACGTGCTCTCGCAGCTAGGTCTCCGCGGCCGGCTGCGCATTCTCGGCACCCCAGCGGAGGAAGGCGGTGGTGGGAAAGCGCGGTTACTTCGGGCCGGTGCGTTTGGCCAGCCGGGCGATGTGGCCGCGGCTATTATGGCGCATCCTGTTCCGGGGGGTAATATCGGGCGTGTATCTGGTCTCGCGGCGCTGGACCTCATAGCGAGTCTCAAGTTCCGGGTCGAGTTTCGGGGCGTGTCGGCGCACGCGGCGGGGGAGCCGTGGAAGGGTCGGAACGCGTTGGATGCGGCAGTGGGGGCTTACAACAATGTGAGCATGCTGAGGCAGCAGATGCGGCCGGAGGAGCGTGTTCATGGTGTGTTTGAAGTCGGGGGGACGGTGCCGAATGTGATTCCTGACTATACGCGCATGAATTGGTATGTGCGAGCGCCGACGACGGAGCAGGGCGAGGCGCTGCAGACGAGGGTGTGTGCTTGTATTGATGCCGCGGCTGTGGCGGCGGGATGTACGAATACTTATATTGTGTATGTAAAGACGCCCCTCTACCTCCCAGAACCACCATCAAGATTATTTTTCTTTGACAGCATCTGCCCTTTGTTTGTTTGTGTGGTGTTTGTTTGTACTTTTTTGCTGATTGATTTGTGTCTCCAGAGCCGAAACCTATAAACACGTCATCAGTAACCCGACTCTCTGCGCGCTCTACGCCCAAGATATGGCCGCCTTTGGCCAGACCGTCATCATCAAGTCGCCCAAGCCCCTCACCGCGTCCACAGACATGGGCAACGTGTCGCACGAGATGCCGGGCTTCCACGGCGCGTTTGCGATACCCACGGGGGCGGAGACCTCGCTGCATAGTATTGAGTTTGCGGCGGCGGCGGCGACGCCTCAGGCGCATTTGTGTGCGTTGCAGAGCGCAAAGGGCATGGCCATGTTGGCGTTGAGAGTCTTGCTGGAGGACACGGTAGCGGGAGATGTGAGGCGGGCTTTTGAGGAGAAGAGGAGGGTGTAGCGATGGTTATTTGATGTGTGTGCGTGGGGAGATCGTACATGCCCATGCATATGTGTGTCTATTTAAGGGTTCACGTGCGTACCTTTACATGAAGACTTGTGTAGATCTATAGGCGTGTGTGTATCTTCCTTTGCATTGCGCAGGCATGTATGGCTGGCCATCTTCTTTCCCAACTCCTTTTGGCAGTTTTGCTTGCTTGGCCATCTCTCTAGTCTACGCTATATGAAACTGCTCCAGAATGATGTCAGATTATAGATAGAGCTTATAGACGCGGGGCACATTTTCAGTCCTCGGCCCTCAAGTGAATACCATAAATAACTTACAAGCATGCTTATACCATGCTCTAATTCAGTATGAAGTCTCGAAGCAACACCGACGTCTTTCTCTCGTCTAGTTTACTTAGTCGACGGCTCTCTTACGACGGCAAGGGGTCTAAATTCAGCTTACAGTAGCAGTAGGTGACTCGTTTCGTGCTTCCTTCCTCTGGGGCTGATGTGGAAGAGAACACGGCGACACGACTTACTTACTCTTCCAGGTCAAGCATTGGCCATTTCAATGTTCGCCCTCCTCTCACAAGTCACAAGCCCTCAGTCCTACCCGGCTCTCTCTCACCATACCGGTACAACTCCTGGCATTTCTTGAATGGCATGTATCTATCTTCAGTCATAAAGGCATATAGGTACACTGATACAGTGTAGAAAAATACACGTCCAGGACTGAGGGGACTTTCACACCCCACTCATGGCATCTCTCAAATTCTACGTTTCTTTATATATCTTCTTCATAGTACTGGATCAGATCAGTCAAGCGCTGCCTCATCGAGCCCCTCCTCTCCGCATGACTTCCAATTCACAGGGGAGAAGCCATGATAAGCATACGGAGTAGTTTTCTGGGGGCAGGCAAAAGCTACCAAAAACTGTGGAAAAAAGAAAACAACAGCGCGCTAATGCAGGTACAATGGGAAGCTCTTCATGCCCAGCGCGAGACACGCATTACTACCGCGCCATCTGATATCAAAGCCCACCCAGCGGATCAGCGCAATCTGATTCAATGCCACCAACGGAAGAAGCTGCATGCTTCCTCCACGCCAAGTCGTTGCCTTGCGTTTACACCGGGTAAATATGTACCTACACAACAATTCTGCAAGGCCCGTCCACCCAAACCTCACGAGTCGCGACCCACGACATGATCATTGATCACAAGCTTACCCATACTATGCCCATGGGAAAGCCAATCATGCCAATGAACTCGCAGTGTGAAAGAAGAACGAAAACCTGGGGTCAGACTACTTCTATCCAAGCGCCCGAGCGAAAAAGAACCCGACATCATCGTGGCCTCCCGGACCGACCTGGGATTGTGTTATATTTAGAGGCGGCATGGATGCAAAGTGGCTGGCGTTCCTCTTTTAGCGGGCATGAAAAGTCCGGACATAATCGTGTGAAGGAACTGAAAAGAAGAAGGAAACAGAAAGAAATCCCCAAAATAGGTAAATACCGACCGAAATGGCGCTTATGGAGTAGATGGGTCACGCCGGCCATCGCCGCACTCACAGCCTCAGCCGCCAGCGCCTCTGATCATTGATGAAGAGATTGATGAACAAGACAATCTCGTGGTGCCCCACTGCGCAATCCCGCCCTGGCTTCTGCTCACGCGGAGTCACGCCTCCACTCCGGACTGGAATACGACCTTCCGTGGGCAAGGGCAAGCGATGGAAAGGCGATTTGAACACTCGCCCATTCTTTGCCACGGTCTGTTCTCAATGCTCATGCCACGGCCACGGCGTTGTCGTTCTCTTGATAGGTACATGTAACATAGGTACCTATCTAAGTACCATAGGTACATAGGTACATAGGCCAAAAAACGACCACGGACCCCTTTCGCTTGGGCCGCCACAAACGAAGCTGGAGCCTGGACGGCGTCAGGTGACTGTTGAATGGTGGCTGACGCCGGACTCCAAACTTCAAAGTCTTGAAGATGCGTTGCCTCGCCCTCGGTCCTAAAGAGGCATAGCGTGCGGCGCAACAGAAGAACCAACCGGAAGAGGTTACGCTAACGCGACGTTGCTGGGGTCACGGCATCTTTTGCGTCACCCCCCAAAGTCACAAAGTGTGGACCCTGGCTGCATGTTGGAATTTATCATGTAAGGATTCAGTGTTCACAGAATGGCTGCTCTTGTTGCCCCTGCGCCTCCTGCCTTGCGCCCGGCCCCTGGTTCCCTCGGTTTCTTGGCGCCGGGCGGCCTTTGCTTTGCGCATGCAGAATTCAGATAGATGCCGCCGTTTGGTATTTCGTGCGCCGTTCCTTATTGGCTTAAAGGGGGACCCTTGTTCCTGGCTAGCCGGGTCATAAAACCGCCGTCTCACGTCCCCCAAGCCCGATCCATCCTGTTGTCCTTTATATCCTCAAGCGGTCCCTCTATTTTCTGCCGTTGCTCCTTTTGTGTGTGTTACTCTCTCTTTTATCACCTTCTTAGTCTCTCGCTTTTAAGAACACGCAAAACAGCACGAGGGAAGTTCTACGCCGCGTCGCATTCGTTCTGGTGCTTATTCCCGAATTTGTTGTCCTGATCCATTTCGACAACTCTTCCTCCCTCGATCATATCCGTCGCCTCGACCACCATGTTCTCCAAGGCCCTCTCCGTCGCCACGGTGGCCTTTGCCGCATCGGCAGTCGTCAACGCCCAGACCTTTACGGCATGTGACCCCACGAAGAAGACGTGTCCTGCCGACCCTGCGTTTGGTCAGTCCGTCAACTGTGACTTCACCAAGGGTCCCTGCGATATCTTCACAGTGGCTGGCGGCACCAAGCTCGACTACAAGAACAACGGCGCCATCTTCTCCATTAACAGCGAACACAATGCGCCCACCATCGCCACGGGCAAGTACATCTTTTTTGGAAAGGTAGAAGTGGAGGTCCAGGCTGCTCCCGGCGCGGGCATCATCACGTCAACTGTCCTGCAGTCAGACGATCTCGACGAGGTATGTAATTCCGTCCTCGAACCTCTTTCCATCTGAAGTGCCTCGCCATCGGACGTTTTGCCCGTCCTGAGAAACACGCTGACTTGCTTCCTCTGCTAGATTGACTGGGAATGGGTTGGCAGCGACAACAAGCAAGTCCAGACCAACTACTTCACCAAAGGTGACACAACAACCTATGACCGCGGCGCCTTCCACTCCGTCGACAGCCCCACCACGTCCTTCCACACGTACACTGTCGAATGGACTTCCAAGGCCGTCACCTGGATGATCAACGGAAAAACCGTCCGCACGCTCTCCTCAGATGCCGTCAAGGGCAAATTCCCCCAGTCGCCCATGCAGATCAAGCTCGGGACCTGGTGCGCCGGCGGCAAGAACTCCCCCGAGGGAACCCGCATCTGGGCCGGTGGCTTCACCGATTTCTCCAAGGCGCCCTTCAACGCCTTCTACAAGAGCATCAGCATCGTCGACTACGCTGGCAAGGATAGCCCCGCCAAGGGCGGCGTCAAGGAGTATGTCTATGGTGATCGCTCCGGATCGTGGGAGAGCATCAAGGTCGTGGCTGGGACTAGCAGCAGTGACGGCGGCGACAACAAGGACAAGGACAAGTCTTCGTCTGCTGGCCCCTCGGCCAAGCCATCTGGCAGCGGTGACGCCAAGTCGGATTCGCCCAACAACAAGGCTGCCGCTACGGGAGCTGGCAGTGATGCGCCCTCCAGCACGGGTATGAAGACGGCGTCGGGGACTACGGATGGGGCGGCCGCGACTGATGCGCCTTCTTCTACGGGGGCGTCCAGCACGGGTAAGCCTACTTCTACTGGTGTTGTTTCTGGAGCGTCTTCTATGGGCTCCGTCGGGGTGGTGGGGTTGTTGATGGCTGGGGCGGGTGTTGTTTTGGCGCAGGTTTTGTAAGCAGCTACAATGTGTAGTTAGATAATCCATTTGCGTATTGTTCTTTTTTTTTTTTAGCTTTCACTTCTTCTTCTCTTGTCTTCTTTACCTGGTGGAATTTTTATGCGAGGCTTCCACAGCTGTACGATACATACATACATACATGGGGGTTGTGCAACCAATCTGCCAAACAGCCCCGTCGGGTTAGCGCAGCCGGGGCGGGTCTTGTACAAGCGAGATGGGATTTCGGCGCGACACGAACAAATAGATGATTACTCCATACGGATGGCCATGGTGGTTGAATCATGATTGAATGTAGAACAGAGTAGGTACTGTGGCTTGTGGCTGCTGGCTCGAGTCGTTTGTCTTTGTCTTTGTCTTTTCTGTTCATTTTGTGCAGAGTGTGGCTTGGTATATTTTGGCCCTTGTATTTATGTGTATCCAAATAATCCAATCTACAGAGTACAGAATTTGCGTTGTCCGTCTCTTCACATCTTTCATCTCTTCTCCGTTTAGGTACGTCGTGCAAAATTGTCTGTACGGAGTAGACTGTAGTCACTGGGCAGTGGGCAGTTTTCACGCGATGTCGTTGATTGAGTTTATGAGGTACCTATGTACATACTGTGTGAGTGAGACGCAGGGCAGGCAAAAACCCGCGCGTTACGCCCACGGTCCACCCCTCCCTGGCCTCTGGACCTGTAGGCTTCAGGCTGTCTGTCACCTACCCCTACCATTGTTTCACTTCGTTGCCCACCCGGATGCCCCAACATCCCATTAGCGGTCCGAAGGCTCACTTCATGTCACCTGCCCCACACCCCCCTTGCTCATTGATCGCGACTTGGAGTGACATGATGACTTCAGAAACGAATGCTTCAAAAT
>SRQG01000402.1:0-23975 GCA_018360325.1 Claviceps aff. humidiphila group G2b | reverse complement strand
AGCGAATTTTAACGATATTTGTTAGGCGAACCCAAATTTTCGATGAAAAAATATCGCTTTATCGAAAATATCGTCCAACTGAAAATCGTTATAACGAGTTTCTACTGTATATAGGTACTCCGTATGTACCTGGTAGTACATGTACTCCGTAAGCCCGAAAGTTGGTCCCACTTGGTCGTGGCGACAGTACGGAGATACCTAGATGCTTTGAACTTGGAGTATGATGTAAGTTGTAACACAAATGCAACATTGCACAAACCGCAGATTCCCCCTTTTCCCGCAGAACTTTATTACTTCAAGTTTTGAATAAGAAGAACAGCCAGTTATGACTTCGCCGGAAGTTGAAATACGTACACAAAGGGCCCTAGAGTATCTAGAGGCAACTCCGGATGCAAAAGTCGCAGCGGTAGCGCGACAATTTGATGTGCCGCGACTCCGCCTCACACGTCGATCTCAAGGCATTGGACCACGAAAGGGAATGCCATCAGTCAAGACGAAGCTTACCCGTGAGGAAGAAGTTGCATTATGCCGCTATATTGAGCAGCTTGACCTTGCTCGCCTTGGCGTGCGGCCGGAGACTATCACAGATGCTGCCAACTATATTCTACAGGAGCGATCCTCGTCATCAACGCCTCCGGTTACAGTTGGCAGCTCATGGACTGCCCGGTTTATTCAACGGCAAGGCCTTGCAAATAAACTTCAAAAGAAGCCAGACTCTGATCGGCAGGAGGCATCTGACGATATCACGCGAGTTGAGGATTATTTCCAGCAGCTTCAAAAAGTCATCCAGAAAGAAAAGATCTCTCCACAACATATTTGGAATGTGGGCGATACGGGGTTTCGCATAGAGGTCGGCAAGGATCAGCTTATAGTAAGTAAGCGGAAGAGAAAGCCTCTCTTGAATATGTCTCAGAATCGCGAATCTGCAGTATCAATTGAAGCTATTTCGGCCGTTGGTAAACGTATTCCTGCCTTCCTCATCTTTAGCGGCGGCCAAGTCAAGCGAAATTGGTATGGCCGGCCTGAACTGAAAGATGTTACTTTTGTTCCTTGGGGAACAAGCTCAGATAAAGAGATCACCCTCGAGTGGATACTACACTTCGATGAGTATGCACCTTCTACAAGTTCAAAACGCCTCCTGATCATTGATGCCCACGGCCCGTTTCACACAGTTGATTTCATCTTGTATTGTGAAGCACACAATATCATTCCCTTTGGATTGCCACCGCAACTTACGCATCTTCTTCACCCGTTGGATGCGGTGGTCTTCCAGCCGTTAAAGGGCTATCGCGCCAAGGCATTAGACTTTGTTGTGCGTGATGGTATCGCCAAAAAGATCACAAAGCTAGCATTCCTAGAAATGATCCAAGAATTTCGGAAACAAGCCTTGAGGAGCAGCACAATACTCCCTGCATTCCGAAAGACCGGAATCTGGCCAATGAACAGTTGTTCGGTCCTACAAACTATGAGAGAAAAGGCTGCCGTCCATATATCTTCCTCGCCGCCCTCTTCGGATTCTTCAACACCTATGGAACCCAGCGAGATACTCGAGGTTGCTGAAAGACTTAAGTCTTCCTTACGTGACGGCATTCCATCCCATGAGGATTTCGGTCGTGATCTTCAACGTTATCTTCGTGACACTCGGATTCTAGCTGTCGAGGTAGCCCTTATGAAAAGACATCTCAGCCGGGCAAACGAAGCAGAGGAAGCGAATATTCCTTCGCCAGGCATCACAGAATAAGCTCAACAAAGACAGACGAATACTGCCTGTAAGCATGGTCGCCAAATATGTTCTGAATAGAAAGTCGGGAGTCAGAACGAGGTGATCGCGTTGTACAGCGCGGATGGTTTTAAAGATGAAGAAAGTGTGGCAGTTTTGGTGTCCTGACCGCGTTGTTGAGCAGGCTGCAGCAGTACCATATGGCAGAGACATCGAGGAGCAGAATAAAAGGGGTCGTAGCACGGTACGAGAATATAGCATTTCATGTACACGATCACAAGCGCTGGATTAACATAACAGTTGGACCTTGTGACGACCAGCGAGCTCCCATTGTATGCGTCTTTCATGGCGTCAACCTATTCTCCTTCTTTCCAAAGAACTGTCGGGAAGGGTCACGAGGACGATTTCACATCTCCTTTGAGCCAGACAGAAACGGGACTGTTTATTTATGCTTGTTTATCTTGAATTGTAATGTCGTCCGTACAGTATAAGAAGTGAATACCGACGACTGGTAAACAAAATACTGTTTCACGTAATGTACATACACCATCCAACCGCTCGTCCGCTATATTACAGTGGGACGATGTGATTATCTGAATGGAATTGATAGTAACAGCCTTCGCAATGATGACTCAGTAGCTCTGACCTACTCTCTCAAGAATAGCGTGACTAAAGACAATCCGGCCAAAAGAGAAGTACACATAGAAGTATAGTCATCAGAAGAATCCCGTTTCTTCTACAGCCCAGTACAATTCCCAAATATGACCCAGACACAATGGCTCCCAAACACCTGACGAAATAATATGGGCCAGGCTATTATGACTCTTGATAACGACTCGTCGATTGAACTCCTTGAATGCACTTTGCGTTGAACTCCTTCTTTTGGTCTGGGGACCTATTGGGAGAGGTGGTACATTAAAGCCATGTTGATTAAGTTGCGCATGATTTTCGGCACGGAACTGAAGAGATTGCGTCGAGTCGCGGGTCGTGCTCCGGTCTGGTCCGACTTGTCGGCGGCTTCGACAAGGCATCTTAGGCAGCCATGCCGACGGGCAATGACGAGGATGAAGCCGCCTTTGATTCTTTTTTGAGCGGCTTGCGATCTGGCAAGGGTGAGCGGCCCGAAAGCTTCTTCTTCTTCGCAGCGTCGTCGATGGGGGCCACAATCTTGGATGCCTTGAAAGTTTGCACGAGTGGGTTGAGGGAAGGAGGTTGAGCCTTGACGGGCTGTTTGGGTTTCCTGTCAACGCGCCTGGCAACTTTGACAGGCTTTGTAAGCTTTGATTGCTGGCCTCCAAAAGAGAGTGTAGTTTGTTTTGACTTGAGTTGTGGAAGCGGCTTCCGCGCTGGGCGAGAAGGCGGAGTCGGAGGAAGACCATCCTGAAGAGCTCGCGGAGGGCTCGCGCAAGGCGTGGGAATTGCCTGCACGTTTTCCGCGTCGCGTGGCTTTCCGTCCAGCAACCGTTCGACCTTGCACGGAGGAGTCGGGGTTTTTTGTCGTTCTTGTTCCTTTGACAAGAGGTAGTCGTCATCGATTTTGCAATCCCACGGCGGCAGTGCTGCAAGTCTGGCAATGTTGTCACACTTTGACTTAACGACGAAGTCCCAGCAATCTTTGAAATCGGGCACCTTGGGCTCCGAATCGATATTAATCCATGCGGTGAGTCCGTCCTTGCGGCCCCGAGTGACCTGGCACATTTCTTTGACAAGTCGGCGAGTGCCTGGAACCTTGAGCGTGGTACCGACTACCAGAACCGCATCTGGCCGCGCCCTCAGATCAGCGCGCATGATGCTGCCGATGGCTTCTTCGTCCGGATTGAACTCATTGTACAGCACAAAGCGAGGTCTGAGGCGTCCGATACCGTGACTTCGCTTACCGGCGTGAGCTGTGCGCACCTCATCGAGATTCTTGCAAGACACACATAAAGGAGCCTCTGGTCCCTCGAAGAGATCGCCGTCAAATGGCTGAATATCTGCGCATTTAGTACACACCATTTTATCGAGACTTCCATGCAGCTGAACAGTGGTTGGCCAAGGAGCTTTGGGCTCCAATGGAATCTGCGTCTGCAATGGCTTCATAGATGTGTCGATGCAGTCAATGTTTTGAGAGTAGAGTCGCAGCAAGCGTCCTTCCTGAGCCAGTGAGGCTAAGAAATGATGAAATGGAGTAGGCTGGGCATTTTTACTCATTTCGCTCATTTCTCTCACCATGTTGTGAAAAGATGACGTGGATTCTTCATGTTTATAGACAGAAGCATCAAAAAGATGCTTCCCCGACGCCTTGACCTTGTGCTGGTTTCTCTGCGTTGCGAAGAGGCCATTTGCCGAGCGAAAGTCAGGTATTCCAGCCGAGACAGAAATGCCAGCACCAGCCACAACCACGATCTTCTTCTTCTTGCGAAGCGCCTTGAGCAATCTTTCCATGTGAGAACTGTCTTCGTGGGTTAGCTCCTCGTGCGACTTGAGCAAGTCAAGATATGTGGTGGTGCGCTCGCGGGGAGGCGTAATGCGTCTCTTCTTGGCGGGCCGTGGGCTGTGATCGACAGGCTCGCCCTCGTCCAAATCACTGGAAGATCGTGTCCTTGACATCGCGGACGCCGCAATAGAGGAAGGCGATGGATATCGGTCGGCGAAGCCTGGTGTCATGGCGGGCGTGCGATCGGACGAGGAGTGCAACGGAGGGGGGGAGGACAGAGAGGGCGTCTGCGAAAGGTGAGATAGCGGCGAGGAGGGGAATGATGGCGCTGGTGAAGTTGTCACATCCGGCGATAGAGCCGCCGCATAGTCCATGGTAGAATTGCGTTCAATTTGCGGATGTAGATGTAGGTACTTAGGTAAGTAAGAACTGTGGCAGGCCAGAAGTAGGTAGGCTCTGAGCAATCGTGCTTGGGATTGAGAGTCGCGGAAGAAGTAGCGCCGCTCAAGTGATAGAAAAGGCCGGCAGGACAACGGTTCTTTTGGAGGCGACACGGAGTAGCAAGCCAGGGTTAAATCATGACGCGGATGAAGAAGCGTTTTGCTCCGATTGACTAATCGAGTTCTTTGCAACGGCGTGGTTGTCGGAGCGGTGACGGAGTCGTGTTCTCAATTATCGAGTCTGCCTTTCATAAAGCCCAATAGTAAGAGTGTCAAATGTACTGAGCATGACAAGATGAAGATTTCGAATTGGGGCATGAACGATATTTGTGCAATCGACGTCCGACCCGTGACTTTTGATGGCATTTGGCGAGACGAGCGGAGTAAGTCAGATGGGGGGCAGCAATGAGGTAGGTAGGTATGTATATAGGTAATTAGGGATAAAGAGGCATTGGCGGTCTTCTCTGCGTTGCCTGCCTCAGACATGGCACGGAGTAAAACATAAAAAAACACATAACACAAGGCCAATGTGGGCCGCACTTATTATGACCCTACGGAGTTATGCCCTTACGATGACGTTACGGGCCGGCGGGCAGGCCGAAAAAGATCTATGTACATACATACACCTATTGTACATACCAATAGGTATACGTACATTCATGAAACTTTCATACCGCAAACAGCCATGCTCCAGTCTACGTAGCTAGGTACGGTTCTTCTTTCTGCCCTGTTAATTTCGTCACGACGACTTCTCCTCGGACACAAAGATCGCAATGCATAAGAAGCGGCTAAGTTGTACGTACCTGGTACATACAACATAATTGCCCGTTCCCGAGGAGACGAACCATGGGCCCATGCCTCCTGCCTCGTCGGCCCCACTTACCATCTTTCTTAAGTAAGTAAAAACTAAAAGTAAAGACCGCACGCCATCCATCACAAGCTCGGATTCATCAAAGCCGTACAATTTGCATGACGGAAGCACAAACATACACATACATAGGTCACCAACGGTCATTCAACCATTCCCATTCTCCAACACATAAGACGGTTTTTGGATTACACACTAGGAAGGAGAGTATAGTACAACTCTACGAAGGCAGATATCAAAAGCAGGTACGACTGCCGTTCCATAAAGCATCCGCGGCGGCCTGCTTTGACTCCTAACGATACTGGCCTTATCACGAACAAACCCACTTCTCAAGGAAAACTTGATCTCGTCAATTAGAATATACATCTCAAAATACATGCCATGCAACGCCCATGTGAAGATGCCCGACCCGATTCTATTGTACATCACCACATCATCTCTTTCGTCCCCCTGCCCAAGCCACTTGATCTTCCTTCTCGTCAAAAGAGACCGTTAGTTCCCCCGCACCGAGACCTCAATTACCGAATTCGCACTCGCTACCTTTTCACTCCCGATCCTCCATCTCTCCAACTTATTGAAGATCTCTATGCCCAGAATTCCCGCCACCATGCCGCTCACATGCGACGCTACATCCACTTGCAACTTGGCCGTTCTCCCAAACGCCGCGATCTGCACCGCTGTGAGCAGGGCCAGAAGTATAATTCCTTTCAATCCATCCGGCGGCAAGTCTAATATGCGGAAGTCTTCGTTACGATGGTCCCAGAGGTATCCGGCGCAGAGGCCCAGCGTGGCGCCCGAGGCACCAAGCGAAGTGACGTGTAGCCAGCCGCGCATGGTGTATGTTACCAGGCTGCCGAAGAATCCAAGGGCTCCGCAGCCAAGATATAAGGTGAGGAAAGCGGCGCGACCGTGTTCTTCGTGAACAGCCGTGCCAGCGAACCATAGCGGAAGCATATTTGAGAGCAAATGGGTAAGCCGGCTGTGCGAGATTGTAGATGTAAAGAGCGTGGCGGGCTTGATGGTGGCGACGACGGTGATCATGTACTTGTTGAAAAAGGCCCAGAGAGGCGGGATGCGCCAACACAGGAAGACGAGTGCGTTGAGAGCGATGACAGTCCCAACCGTAGCCTGCGCAGTAGAAATGTCGCGGAGGAGCCGGTATCGTGGCATCGGCTCTTCGTACACCATGGCAACGGCGCCGAGAAACCCGAGAACCAGCACCACCACCGTCGCAGACGGCAAGATTCGCTCCCACGCTTTCATTTCAGGCGGCTCCTGCAGATCTGATTGTGCTTTCAAGTAGTACTCGGCAACCTTTGGATTTGTAATTGCTCGACGGCCCTCTTCAGCTTTCACTAAAGGTCCAGCACCATTAGCAGCTTGCTCGGCTTCGCGCGCCAGGCGCTTCTCTTCCGCTGCGAGATCCAAGGCCTTTTGCCGGGCGATATTTCGTGCTCGAATCCTATCCAGTTCACTTCGTCCGTACACTGGGTCGTCCGGTACGTCGAGGAGCGCGTCGGTGCTCTCGTCATAAATGCCTTGGTCCCGCCTCTCCTGCGCCTCTCGTCGCGCCGTCTCCTGATCCATCTGATTCAGTTCATCCTCTGCCCTTAGCCCCGCGTTCAGCAGTTCATTGACCGGCACTTCTTCCCGCAGGTACTTGAGGCCACTATCGATGAGCTGTGGGGGGAACTTTGCCGTGCTTTCCGCATAGGCTGGATCTTCCAGTGTGCCCGCCACCCGTCGACCGTGAAGGATTCGTAATAGGTGATTACCTGTCGTAGCATCGAACCCTCGTCCGAATATGTGGGTGATATCCTCGTCAGAGAGATCCTGATCGCTAAACTGGAGCCCGACGTTGTCGCGATAGTCTTTCGGAAGATATTCGTATTGGCGGATAATATTGGACTTGGACGCCGAGAAGATCGTTCGACGACTGAGGCGGGAGGGACAGCGATGCGTCAGGCGAAGAACAGAACGTGTCCTTGTTATTCTTTCTTTAAAGGGAGAGGACTGGTTATTTGAAATCGACCATGCGCTGCTCGTGGAGAGCCATCGCGATCCGAATCGGAGCTCATCTTTGACTTTGAGCGTCGGTGTCGTCGTCGCTGCTGTCGCGACACGGCGAGACGCCGCTCTCAGGAGAGCACACGGCGCATAGCTAATGGAAAGCACGTTCATCCCGCCGACATATGTGAGCGGGCAAAGAGCAGCCGCATTCAATGACGGAAGGCGATGCTGTCGCGAATTTAGAGGTTCGGTAGAGCCTAGAGGGGGGCAAGGAGGGAAAAAAAGGACGACATGGGTCCCCACGGTCGCTACCTGTACCAGGTACTCCGTGCAAGCCACCCACCCACCACGAAGCCGCAAAATCTCCTCACTCTCCGTCGCGTCGCGTCGATACACCTTCATCCACGTACGTCAATTGATTTTCAATTTAGATATGCGTATACTTATTACGTGATTGCGTATGTCTGGCATGCAAAACGGCCTCAATACGTCAAGTGAAGCATCTTGTGTGGTGGTCTGAAATGAGCCCAATGATGCGTTTTTAATTTGTCGAGGGGCACTAGGTACCGGGTATGTAGCTAGGTAGTAGGTACATATGTACATAGGTACATGCCTTAAATACATGCTCAACAGAGAGGTACCTATTACGTATGTATGTACATACCTAGTTGTCTGCCTCGGGGCCAACTCTACCAGAGGCACATGCCGCGGTATCCAACCTCTTTCTGCCCCTGCATACCTCTACACAAACGGCTTCTCACTCCGCACTGGAGGAATCTCCAACAGAAGAAACCGAGGAAAAATACAGGAGAATACACGAGACAGCCTTCCAACCTACAAAGATAAGCAGCATGTCCGCCGACACGCGGCCCATATCACCCTCGCGCTTCGCCGCCGCCCTTAAAGACCTCTCCGTCTCGATGCTGCACCTTAAGGTTCTCGAGATCCGCAACTCAATAGCCCACCTGCAATACTCGAACGATCAACTGCAACCCTTTGCCCAAGGCACTGCCATTGCGCTCAGTCAAGCGAAGGCGAATGCGAATCCTGAGCCTGACCAGGACTGTGTAGATGCCATTAGGGAAAACGAGATGGTGATTGAGCGCATGGCTGAACGGATTGCCATGGTAAGAGCTGAAATTGAGGCACGGGGGATGTCTTGGTCCGAGTTTCGGAGCACGGAGGAGGTGGAGACGGAGGCGAAGTCAAAGAAGGCCATGATACAATCAGAGAATCAGAATCGGCAGCACGGGAGTGATGGGCAACGCTCAGAGGAGACGCAAAGGGTACATTCTGCATGGGCGGATGGGACATTCCAGACGGGAACGATTCGGAACGGCGAACTTCTGATGAACAGCATTTCAGGGGCTTCTCAAACGCAAAGAAGCACTGGGACATCGGGTGGTGGATTGAACGACGAAGCGCTGAGGCGGGCCACCGAAGAGAGAATGCGAGACTTGAGTACTGGCGAAGAAGGCGGACTGCATCTGTGAGAACGATTCAGGTGGCTAAGGTCTGAGCGATGCTCACTGGTATCAAACGTATAAAGGCTATCAATTACGTACCCGACGTGACACAATGAATGAAATGGGTGACTGATAAATGTACTTTGTGCTTTAATAAAGTGCTCCATGTGGTTTTTTTTTTCAGTTCAAGCTTTTGAGCTGCAACAATGGAGAGATTGCTGGCTGGCTGTTTGTGCCATGTCTAAAAAAAATTAACAAAATGAAGTCCGCGAAGGCCAACCGAGTGAGAACTCCTTGCAGTACGCTCCCGAATGTAACACACGTACATCAAATATGATTGCTGAAAACAACCCGATCCAACACCACCGGCGATGAAAAAGAAAGTGAACAAAGACCTAACTCCGTAATGATGCAATGCAAATATCCCGCAAACGCCTACATGTCGTTGTTGAAACTGCTTTTAGTCGGTATCGTCTCCTACGGGAGAGTCTACCCAAATGTTGTTTCGACTCCTGTTTGATTTTTGCCGCCTACCAGCTTTTTTGGAGGGCGCACGGATAGTAGCGCTGCCATCCATGCTGGGAATGGTTGCCAACTTCGGCCGTTGCGCGGCATAGCCCACGATGCCACCGGTATGACTTACTATCTTGGACACTTGTATTGAGCGAATAGGCTCGCTATCGTCGTCTGACTCGGTCCCGGGTGGAGGAGCAACCGGCATGAGCCGACTTCTCCGACGACGCTCAAAGGGATTGGCGTCGACAGAATCATCCGACTCGTTGAAGGATAAGCTGCGAGTCCGATTGTGTCCAATAGACGTACTGCTACGCGTTGCAAAGAGAGATTCAATCAACTCGACCTCGGTCGGGTTACTCTCTTTCCTCAGTCTTTCTTTCACCATCTTCTCACGTAGCTTGCGTCCAATGTTGGCGTCGTCACTGGCCAACGTTCTGCCGCTCGATTTACTCGCGCAGCTAACAGCGCGAGAGACGGGCACTTTGCCCTCCATAACCTTGGCGGAAGGGGGAGGCTGCAACATCCATTGGCAAGCATCCCTATGCGGTGGTTTGCTACTCACCACGGGGGGGTGGTACTCGTTGACTGGAGGGTTCTTGGGTGAAAGGTAAAAATCGCGCCGTTCCTGGTCTGTGATCTCCTTCTCAATTCCAAGGGTCGACTCAATCAAACGTCCGGCAGAGTCGCGGGCTTTAGAAAAGGCATCCAACAGCTTGCTGGGTGGTCCGGCACCGATCCCTGACCATTGGCCCCAAAGCTCCTCATCTTCCCTTTGATAGCCACGCCGTCGGTTCCAGTCTTCTGAGATGGCATCGAGTGGCATTGTCGTGGCGCTATCAGTGAATCGAGTTCGGCTATCTCCAACGGTTGTGTTCTCGGACATGCTAAGTGCTACACTCTCTCGGTCCGAACTGGTAAGTCCTCTTTGACTTGAATTTTTGCTGGCGGCCTTCTTGGGTAAGCTGGGACCCAGATTGATATCATCTTGCCAGTATGGATTTGTGTTGAAGGGCGATGGATGTCGATAGAGGCCGGGCTGCTCTGATTCAATCTTGGCCTTCTCCTCCCTCTCCTTTTTCGCCTGCGATTTGGCCTTTTGCCGGTGGCGGACTTTGGTACATGGTGTGCAGGCGAGAAAGTAGAAAACGGCCGACTGAAAGGCAACTGGAAGGGACATTGATGTGGAGTTTTGGTCGGGGCACTGAAACTCGGCGTCAATTCTGGTCGTTTTCTCAACTTGAGCCGCACCGTGCTCGAGTACATGAGAGGCCGTGAAGACAAACCAAGACTTTCTCCACGTACAAGGTCGCTTCGATGAGGCGAGGGGGGGACAGGCAATGTTTCGGATAGTTGCTGATGCGCGCGGGTCTATCTTCCTTTCCTCTCGTTTTCCTTTTGTATTCTTCTTCTTTCACTTCTTCTTTTTCTAGGGGGGTGAAAGACCAAAAGCAATCGAAAAGGCCACCGTCACATCCAATTACTCCGTGAACGTGCCGGAACTCGGTTCGGTGCAGTTTTGGAAATGTGATGTAATATTGTTCCGTCGGGCCAAGGAAGAGACAAGGGCGAATGTGGTGGGTGTCTCTATGTAGGAGGGGAAAGGGGTTGGTAGAGACTCTAGAGACTGCAACGGTCGAAACCCTGTTCAATTAGCGGGAGGATGTGCCAGGTAGAAACAGAGCGGTAGTAGCTGCAAGCGGTATACTATAGAAGAAGGCTTAACAAAGAAAGGAGCCAGTATATCTGGCGCCCGGATCTCACAAGCATGAAGGAACCGAAGAAAGAAGCGACGAAAGAAGAGTCGACAAGTGAAATGGGCAAGAGGTGGCCGCTGGGCGGGAGAGTAGAGCGAACGCCGGGAACAGCTGCCAGTGGCTGGGGACCAGCAGCCCAAGTTGGCCACGACCCACGGGCCTGCCCCGGTCCCCAGTGCCCCCCCTGTCCAGGGTCTCGGGGTCTCTGGGATCTGGGAGACTGGTGCTTGCAGTTGCAGTGCATGCAGCGTAATGTCAGGACTCAGTAACGATTCTTACCGGGCTTGACTGGGCTTGGCCACCCCGAATGTCCCCACGAAATTGCCCAAAAGTTGTCCCAAGAGCGCCTCAGCTATGTACATAGGTACTACCTACATACATAGGTACGCAACGGCTACGAAAGAGGACCGCGGAGGCCCGAAGGAGGATCAGTGGCAGGATGCAGCCACTGAACGGGGTACACGGGGTGCGAGGGGCTAAGGGGGCAATCCCCGCCCCATACCATTGATACCAATGCATGTGAGCGATTGATGATGCGCTTGTGCTGCACGCGGGACCACCGGTGACGATTGGCAGGAGGCCAATGTCGGGGATCCGGCCGGGCAGGACGGTGAATCGGAACGCATGAGGAGCCCCGTGCGGCTGGACGGCCGCCACATTTCGAGACCCCCCCTGCTATGGTCTCTGGGAGCCTTTAACCTGCCAGCGGTGGTTCCTTTACTTTTCCGATCCCTGGATCAGAGACATACGGAGTAGATACACATCACAATTCATGCAATACGAGAGTCGTTCCGGGACCTTGAAAAGAAAACAGAAACATCTCTGTTTTCTTTCGCCTGGCGTTGATCAGCCCACGATATGGCTGCTTTGCCACACGCTACGTACACACTCGAACAGCATCACTTCAAGAGCTGTGCTGCCCATGGGGGATGCAGCCCCGCTTCCTCTCCTTGCCATTCTCTGCCAAGTTCAAATCTTAACATGCCTGCTTTGCCGGCAGGCCAACATTGATTGACATAAATAGACCCATATGCCGTTTCACATCACCGGCTCTCAGTTTTGCGTTCCTCGGCTGGTGAAAAACAACCATCCAAATAACAGCCTCGCCTCCATTGGACATCTTCACGGGAACTCGTAGTTATTCCCTCATATTCTGCTCACACACGACACCTATTTCACCCATTCTCCGGCTCCATCTGATCACTCCTTTTTTCTTCTCCTTTTCTTTTTACTCTCTTCTTTCTCCTCTCTTTCCCCCTTTTTTTGATGTTTCATTTCTGGCTACACTTGTGCCATCGGCTGAGGTGGTGAACAAAAACGGCATAGCATAAAATAATTAAGAATAAAGGAAATAAAAACAAATAGTGAAAAGACGGAAGTGAAAATGTGAAAATGCGATCAAAGATCACTGATATACAGAACCAAAAAGAACAAAAATCATGAAGTGCATTCTTGAGCCACAGACAAAGAGTGTCTGCATCTGCTTGGTAGAAAAACAGTTGGCGTTATGTTGACGGTGGGCGTCGACTTGATTGCACAGAAGAATCAGACATCCCACTCTTCCTCTTCCTCCGCCTCCTCGGTGGCTGCGTCATCCTTCAGGGCAGAGAAAGAACCAAAGCTCTGAGAATTGCCAATCTTAGCGGCCTGTTGGGGCTGAGCAGCAGGTCGCTTGCCTGCATCTTCCACTGATTCGATCGACTTCTTGGCCTTCTTGGAGGCTTTAGTCGGGACTGTGCTCCAATCGCCTTCGTCCTTGAGCATCTCTATCTGCTCTTCCTCCGAGGGTAGAGAAGACATCCAAGTGTTCTTGGGCTTAGCTACGGCTGACTGCTCGGAAGGAGAAGCAGTGGAAACCGCCGCTTGCTCCTGTGTGTCCAAAGGTTGGTGAAGAATCTCGTCATGGCTAGAAGGCTTTACCTGGGTTTGGTTGGGAGCCCCATTAGTCCATGTGTTAGCTCCATTCGTGGCCATGGACTGAGATCCATCCTTGGCCGGTCGGCCCTCAGCGATGCGAGCTGCACGACGCTGCTTTTCCTCCAGCGTCTTACGCGCCTTTTCTGCCTCCTCTCGGGCTTCCTTGGCGGCTTCGGCCTTTCTTCGGTTCTGGCGCTGTTTCTTGGTTTCCATCTTTTCGGGGGCTTTGGTAGCCTTGGACTTCTTCTCCTTGACCTTGTCCGCATCGGTGATGCGCAGGACAGAAGGACCGGCCGAGGCTGGTTCAAGCATGTCACTCACCCCAGCGACATCAGCGGCCAGGATCTCGGGGGACTCTGTGGGAGACTGGTCATCGTCCGCATCCGCATGCGCACTAGCATCCGAGGGCTTGACATCGACAAGTGCATTGTTAATTTTATTTGCTCGGGATTGCTTGACTGATTTTTCTCTGCGTTTGGAGCCCTCAGTCTTGCTGGCAAACTTAGTGCCCTCTTTAGCCTTGGCTAGCTGTCTTGCAAACTCGCGGTTATCAACACCGTCGTCCGAAGTATCGTCGATTACAGGCCTTGGCAGGGCGGCATCCTCTGCGACATTCGCTTTCGCTTTGGCAGCTTCCTGTGCTTCCGAGGCAAAATTTTCCAGACGCTGCTTCTTTTTTCTGTCCTCCTTTCGAGGCTCGGGTTGCGCACTCTTTGCCTTGACGCCCTTGGGCGGATTGTTCGGTGTTCGTTTATTCTCTTTGCGAGTGGAGATACGGTAGGCGGCGTAACCGACTCCAAAAACAGCGGCATACCCGCCGATCGTGTAGAGGTAGTTCATGTCGCTTTCTGTCATTCTCGACATGGAAATGGGTAGAGTCTGCGCTCTCGGAGCAGGAAGTCGATAGCCTGAGATGACGGAAAGCGTATGGCGCTGCACGGCGGATAAACAGATGACTAGAAGACGTCGTTCGTGTCGCCTGTCGCGAGCACTTTCTGTCGAGGGAGAGACAACAGTACAGATTTTACACTCAACGTAAGCGGGAAGTTTTGATGAGCTTGACTAATTGCGGACGTGTCTTGTTGAGAATATGAGGATGATGGAATGACCTGATCCCTCTTGGATCAGGGGGCGATAGTGGGGGTTCAGCCTTGGCAGAGAGGCATAGAGGGAGGCTTGAGAAGAAGAAGAAGAGATTGTATTGCAGTGGGAGAGGGCGTGGACGCGTGACTTTTTTTTAAAAGAAAACCGGCTGGTGCAGTGAAGCAAGTAGTCCAGGTGAAGAAAGAAGGAAGAAAATAATCTGCAGTGGTGTGAGATGGAAGTCCTTGAATGTGTGAACTATGAATGGCCCAAAACGGTTTAGCAACAAGTTCAAGAGTGTTTAGGCCAGGTTGCCACATGGAGCCAGGCAAGTAGCTGGCACAAGCTGCGGTGTACAGTACGAACAAGCAGCCCCGGACGTATTGAAGATGGACTGTACTCCGTACATGTACCTGAAAGGGAACGACCTGGACTCATAGTATGGCGTCCACCGGAAAGGGAACGACCTGGACTCATAGTATGGCGTCCACCTGAAGAGAAAGACGGCAAGTGGTTCGGGAAAGTCTTCTTTAACGTATGCACCATGCCTGGAGCCCGTTCTGGTTTCATGATCGACTGCAAATGCACAATTCGAGAAGCACAGGGCCATCTTTTTAACGCATGGATTTGCTGGCGACCAATCACGCCTCCATGCACCATTACTTTACTCAAGTAGGTAATCTTTGCCTGCCAGTAGAAAGAAGCCAAAGCCCAGTTCAGCTGAGAAGCAGTATGTATGCGTGGCTGCCACCTCTATCTGCACCGGTGATAGAAATAAAGACCTGCTTTCGCGGACCTGGCCCCAAGTATGTAGCAAGACTGTGTCCAGCGCACGTATGTACTGTACAATACAAGTGGGCGTACATTTGATTTCATTACGAACGGGATTGACGCGTCACGTGATATTCTAAGTGCTTGGGGTGCAGAAAGCTGCGAAATTGCCGACTACGTACGGAGTAAATACCTGCTGTAGCCTTGTCGCGCACATGATTATGTACATCACAGCCTTATTAGCTCGCGGCGCCGTCAAAGGAGGCGCCAGCAGCAGTCAAGCGCCCGCTTTGCAAAGTTACGTGGTGCGTTGTAACTCGTAAGCTCCGTAAAAGCTAGGTCCAGGTACGGAGTTAAGGCGTCTACTTGTCCTAGAGTGGCGTACGTTTAAACTTTACACACGCTCAAGCGGCGTTTGCGTCAAATTGACTACATCGGGGCCACTGTACAGTCTACAATTGACAGCGATCAGCGTCGTTCAACCGAACTTTGTGCATCTCGACATTCAATCTCGTCCCTACTGGTCTGTCGTGTGAGATGGCGCCTCAGAAAATCATCGTTGACACCGACCCTGGTATGATGCGCACCTTGGCTTAAACACACGATGCACAGCAAGGCAACCAAACTATTCATTTCGAGTTCCATTTCTGCCCTTTTTCCTCTGCCTCTGCATATCATTGTTTCTAATTTGTTGTTTCTCAGGAGTCGACGATGTCATGGCCTTGCTTCTCGCACTGAGCGCTTCTCCCGAGGAACTCGATGTGGCGATGGTGTCCGTGACGTATGGCAACGTTCCGCTGCTCAGGTAAGCTTGCTTTGCGACACAAATCTGGCTGTTTCTGCGTGTATCTCCAATTCATTATGTACAACTACTTCTATCAATACTTCTATCCGATGATCATGATAATTGCCATGTGTTGTTAATACCTTCCCGGCCTTGCCGCCCAATCTAGTTGTCTACACAACGTAGTTGCCATGTTCCATGTTCTGGAAAAGGAATTGGAATGGAGGAAGTCCACTGGTAGGCCTGAGGGTTATGAGGCCATGAAGAGAAGCAAGCCCTTGGTTGCCGTTGGTCCAGAGCATCCCCTGGAGGACGAGTGCCTCATGGCTGACTATTTTCGTACGTATCATCCACATGCGGGAAGCTTGCGAGGAAAGGGCAAGGGATTCTTCTTGGATGATGTGACTAACTTTACCCTGAGACGGCCTTGACGGCCTGCACAATGTCCACGAGGCTCATCCGCACTTGAGCCCTGCTGAGACTTGGAAGGACTTGTTCCAGGACGATGGCAGCGCTTTAGTAGATGCCGACTCGTTCTGTCGCTTCTTCACGCCCTCGAAAGTGCCGGCTCACAAGGAGATGCTACGGATCCTCAAAGAGAATCCTATTGACACCGTCTCCATCTGTGCAGTTGGTCCTCTCACCAATGTAGCCCTCGCTGCGGCCGAGGATCCCGAGACGTTTCTCCGGGTCAAGGAGCTTGTCGTCATGGGCGGTGCAGTCAACGTGGAGGGCAATGTCACGCCCGTGGCTGAGTTCAACAGCTATGCTGATGCCATTGCCGCAGCGCGCGTGTATGCGCTGACTTCGTACACGCCCTCTTCAACCATGCCTCCTCTTCCCCAGAACATGTCTACCCTTCCAACTTACCCAGCCCAGTTGTCCCGACAGCTGAAACTGACTCTTGCCCCCTTGGACATCACCACGCCCCATCTTATCACTAAGACCTTCTTCGCCGAGACCATCCGGCCGTACCTCGATGCAGGCAGTCCTCTTGCCATATGGACGTCACACTTCATCGAAGGCTCATTCGCACAGATCGAGAAGATGTTAGGTGATGGCAACGAACCCGGGCTATCCTTGCACGATCCTCTCACAGTCTGGTACATGTTGACTCACGACGATCCCAGATGGGGCTTTCCGTCGAAGCTTGAAGACATCAGGATTGAGACCTCTGGTCAATGGACGCGTGGCATGCACGTCGTGGACAACAGACTTCGAGTTAAGCCTGCCGAGAGAGCGGCCCTGGCTTCCGTAGATCCTCGCGAGGACCCTGACGTCCTGGCCAATGACAGCGTTCCAGGCGACACTATGGCTTGGATGAGCGTACTTAAAGGCAACAGAGTGAATCGACTTATCAAATCACCTGGCCATGGCATCTTCAAGGAGGTGTGGATGAGCCGAGTCTTTGGGTAGTAGTAGTGAAAGCAGAAGACAGGGGATGGAAAAGAACGAGTGTATAAGAAGTTGAAAAATTCATCGAATACATCATGTCTCGCGCACTGATTCCATGCCTATATATTCTACCGCCCTGCTCTCAACGATTTCTCGCTCCAACATTGTCCTCAACACTACCAAGAATCTGCTAATGCAAATCGATCTAAAATCAAAGAAGGCAACCGATGCAACTCAGCCTACAAGTCCTATAAACGCCATCAGACGCCATTCCTATGCCATGGTAGCTCTGTCATCATGCCCAAGCACATTTTATTTCCCGGACGCAGCATGCTCGTACTGTGAAATGGGAGATTAAAGAAAACCCAATGTCGAGAGTGGAAAGAAAGTAAAGAACCCCCGCCAAAAATAAGAAAGGGCAGGGGTAGAAGGGAATAAAGAACGTTCAAACGTGCTTGATGCCTCCTATCGCCGATCCCTTCACCTCTGTCCAATCGATGCTCGCATCGAGCTTTTCGTCCACCAGTCCCACGGAGCACACATTATCGCCCCGTACTAGATATAATCCGAGGGGATGTAATTCCGAGGGTTCGTGATCATCGGGTTCGTGAATGACGCGTTCCTCTGTATCTTTCAATACCTGCGCCCGCTCCAACAAAGACGAACCCCATTAGCACATGTTTCTCAATCACCTCCGTAAGAGGCTTGAATATATTTATAATTATGTTTGCGACGCAGTGGAAGAACGCAGCTTAAATGTCTTTCGATTCGTGTTTGTGACGCAATGGAGGAACGGAGGAGCTATACCAAGTTTGTTGACTGGTCGCATGCTGCGAGGATACCGACTAGGACTCGTGAGTCGGCTGTCACGACTAGAACCTTCTCTGCGGGCGGAGAAAGAACGTTGAGAGGACTGTGTAAGCAAAGCTGGCCGCATTGTTGGTTCTGTTTTTTTCTGCTCGCGGGGTGGGTGTACTCACTGTTAAGGTAGCCGCCCAATGTGGCCATTTTAACCAAGACGCCCGAGCCTTCGACTGCTGGCGATGGCGATGGCGATAGTGCTGGAGGAGCAGAGATCCTGGCTCAAGTAGCCTGGCTGGAAGCTGTAGGAATCGGTGGAGTGAGTGTGAGGATACGGACTTTGTGTTTTGGTCTGTCAACGCGAGGAAGATCGCTACACTACCTACGGGTTGTGAGCTCGCGTTGCAGTACCTAGGTGAATGATCCACGCTAAGCCCAATGGATCGATTTTAAAGACCGTGTGAAAAGCAAGGTTGACGACAAGTTACAAATTAATTACATACCACAATGCTGACTACAAAATTAGACAGTCAGTCTACATGACAGCATGGAGCTCATAAGTTATGACTATATTTGATAGGTATGCTCGATTGCTTCTGACTACTCACTGCTCAGCATATCTATTTCACTACGCCTAAGTTGCCGGTAACGGTAACCAAGGTTGCTGTGTAGGCGGTGTAGGTACGGAGTACATACCTTGTATTTCTTAGGCCGAAAGTGGACGACGCACGTGGCACTCACATGACCTACAAATTCGGAAAAGATTTCTATACCCGCGTCTCAAGCGATCATCAATCATCACCTACAAAAATCGACTTGAAGACTACATATGGCCCTTGGACACAAATCTTAGATGAGCTGGCCGGGCGCATTGCTGGAGAGCTAACATCAATTAAAGTGGGTAGTCTCTTCTTCACCTCGCTGGACGAGCCTGCGTTGGCAATGAAAATAAGTTCGCGTCACCTGGAGGCAGTGTAATACCAGGGACACTGTGGACGGAATCATGTGCAAGCACAGCGGAAACCATCCAAGGGCCAAAAATAAGAATAATCACGATTGGTCTCAATAGAGACCTTTCAGAGATTAAACTGAAAAGAACAGATACTACACTTGATCTAAGCCAAAAGGCAAAGAGAGCTAAAGAGAAAAGGAAAAAAGTTAAAGGAAGGGCAGGAAGACGCGATTTAAATAGTGTGTGTAGAGGGCGGTGTGGTAGGCCGTGGCAGAATCCGGGCTGGTCATGATTTGTGGTTGGTGACGAGATACTGGCTAAGCTGTTGGGGTTGGGGACGACAGCAAAAGCTTGGGGCCACCTATGTACTCCAGGTAACCTTGTAGCGGACAGCGCCTTTAGGCCCTGAGGCGTTGCTGTTCAGCGTTTGATGGAAGGGTACATGGCAAGATATGGAATATATGGGTCCACCCACAAGTACCGATCCACACGGACCACACCAGCTGTTCAAGCCGCTATGCCGTATTCGTAACAAAGCCGGTACAAAGTACTTCTGCAGAGCAATCTGAAATCGCATGCCAAAACATGTTGCACACTCCACCCTGAACTACCTTCACAGCATTTGGTATAGGCACTTTTCACTTATAAAGAAAACGGTGAAATTTGCGTTTATCATAGAGTTTAATATATATTTGGAAAGCTCTGACTATCTCCTTCAGAACTTGTTGCATCGACCTCGTGAAAAAAATGCAAACAGGAAGGTGGCCGGGTCAAGATTCAATGAGTGTGTGCATTCGATAAATCATCATCACTACCCACGTGAACTTAATTTTCTTTCTCTGTTCTTGTTTGATATGATCGTCGTCTTCAGAGGATTTAGATCAAGGATCAAATTCATCATGTTTCATGCACAATGCTTCTAAATACGTTCAACAATGGGGCTGAGATTAGGCAAGTGTGCCGGCCAGTCTGTTCAACTCGATTGCGTGGTGCAATAGCAGTCACATGCTGGCTGAGGTCTGTAAAACTCGCGCTACGTTGCTGTGGTTCCCGTGAGACGTTGTGTATAGTAAGAGGTCCCTCTTCACAAGGTCCTCGATAACTTCTGGACCGAATCCTTTTCATTGAGTAGTTGAATCGCGGATTCCATCAGCAGTATCAAACTTTCCTCATGACCAGATTGCTCCCTTTACCATGATCGATAACTTGAGCTCGACATAGACTATTCCATTGAAAAATGTCATTTTAATATTCTCATGAGGTTCAAGAAGATTCACACACGTTAAAAATCCATTTGCACTTGAGATGGCGATTGGAGACAGTCTGAGAGAAAGTGATCTGAAGGAATAGCTGGTGGAGTGAAGCATTGCCGCGCTGGGTCTATACCCTATCTTCAATTCACCACAACTCCATCAATTCCTCGGCATCCTTCTTCAGAACCAAATGAAGCAATAGTAGCTGACCAGCTGTATCCTTCGGTAGTAGTATGCCTTGATAATCCCTCCGTTTGCGATCGAAACGAGCGTGGATATCCCGGTGCAGTGATTGTTGGATAGGTTGCGATCATGAACGATCAGTTTTCAAAACCGTTCAGCTCATGCGAGAGCTCACACTCGAAGTGGATCAATTTCACGCTGTTTTGGCCAATAGTTACCCCTGACTCGACCCCTGTCTAGTGTGCAGTAGCGCGGTACATTGCGAGCAGGGGGGCACATGGACTGTGCATATTTGTGCAAAATATGCTGCAGATCGTTACTGACAACAGTTAGCGCGCAGAATTATGTAAAATGCATCAAACGCTGAACAGCAACGCCTCAGGGCCTTACCCCTGTTGCGATTGTTGATTCACCTCGAATAAAAGTACAAGTCTGCGACTAATAATAATCGAGTGCGTGTTCATGATGACCTACATCAGATTACAAGGGAAATCTTACCCTGTATCTTTCGAGCGATATGGTACCTGTGTACGAATGTACAGAGTACTGTAAAGTAAATTACTCTGTAGGTACTGATCAGGCAGTCACCTCCACAATCGAGAATCATGATGGTCCTTTGAACGAATTATATGATAGCTTCCAGGCTCTGTGCTCTGTTTGTAGCACATACGTACTCTGTACGAGTGTCGATAGGGTGACCATCCAACCGTTTCCAACGTCACTTTTGCGCCTGTGAATTAGCTGGTAGTAGGTACCATACGTTTCCACTGCTCCCGCAAACTACAAGATTCCTTCTCGAGGCCGTGAAACCCCATTACGTATCATTAGCCGGTTCTCTGATGACAGATCTTCGCCGAACTTTATTGCCCAGTCTTCGATGTCTCAGTCAAACGCAAGATGAACATCATCCCTTACTGACAGAGCGATTGCTCGAGGTTCGCGCTATCTCATGAAATTTTAGGACCGGTCGGTGAAAGTCGTCACAGGCTTGGCCAAAAGACGGAGCATTCCCGAGCCGTCGAATTAATTTTCACGCTTTCCATCAACCCCAGCGCAAGATGGCTAGCTTTACCTAGTCTAAGGCGATATTCGTCAACCAGGGCGAGTGTTGTGTCCCTGGACCACTACCAGATGGCGGTAAATTGTGTGTTCTGGAACATTGCGCATCTGCTCTGTCAGATATGATAATGCTCACCCTGATGAGAGCTCAATTGTGACTGCTCAGCCGTAGATTCATAGTTCGTATAGACGTCGTCAAAACACCCCGACGCCACATTGTGCTAGATACATACACGTAGAAGAAACCAACGAATGAGAATGAAAAGCAAAACTTCATGAAGACATTGCGAAACGACAACCAGTGATAAATCCTCTTGGTGTCGTCCACAGGGAGAGTAAATCGGCTCAAGAATGTGTGGAATTCTGACGGAACGCCTTTGCGAGAAAAGAAGAATCCTGTAAGCATACTGTAAGAGAGAAACACGTGAAAATAATGAAAGTATGATTACCATACTGGCCATCCCATCTTTAATCTTCCAGAAGCTCGCCCTCATCTTCCGAAACCTTTGCTCGCTTCTCCGCCATCTCATGATCGAGTGAAAGTGAACCGTCGATGCGCTTTCGCTTGGTCGGCGATTTCAATAAACTCGCCTCACCCGGGTCTGCACCATTAATGCGTGGCGCTGGACTGCGGCTCAAAGTAGGCCCATCGCTCTCCAGGGGCGTGCCATTCGAAGAAAGCGTATGAGGCTGGCTTAACGGGGTATCCGCGCGCCCTCTGGTATTCTCCAGATGAAAGGCCGGCGAGGGCAACGCCGGATTATGCTTTCTAAGTGGATTCTCCGTGTAAAATTGACGCATAGCCTCAATAGCCTTGGTGCATAACTCTTCGTTCCCCTTCAAGTATTTCCACCATGGCTCTCCATGAACATCGTCGATACGCTGATTCGCGTGTACGCTGGCGAAAAAAATCGCACCAATTGCGACATTCCTCGCCTCTACCAGGAGAGGAATCGCCGTCAAGCAGGCATCGTTGCAGAATGCCCAGGCAGCCTGTCTCAGATGCTTGTTGTGGACAATATCGAGTTGCCCCAGCAGTTCGAATAAGTTTCGGTATGGATTGTCGACCATCAGGTCGAAGGTGAGCTGCTCCAGCATAAGCTCTTCATAAGTTAAGATACTGTCTCGCCACCGCCAGTATTCTTTGCTCTGTTCGTCGATGATGAGCTTTGCGTTCTTCTGTGCCACCTTAGCAACTGCGATAATAATTTCCTTTGTTTTTCGGCAGTTTTCCTCGACTTTGTTCGCAAGAAAGAGGGCAGTGGCAGCAATATTCTGTCGAATAAAGCAAGTCAGTAACGCAATTTCGACCGCAAATTGCCTCGCTTGGCATCGCGAAGCGAACATAGTCATCCGACGGCCGAAGGCTTTGTATGCTTACATAGTGATGGATTCCACCCTTCTCTTGCACCATACTGAAGCGCATGTAGAATCTGTGGAAGAAGACACCAGCGACCCACAAGGTGATCTGCGGTAAATCTAGCATCACACCTGCTTGGTAAATGAAATTGACGCCTTTAGCTCGTCGAAGCCGTTCTTCTGAAGGAGAAAGCCCGTCGATGATACTTGGCGAGCTTTCCACTTCCTCGGAAGTGAAAGACCATTGATGTATGGCGGCGGCCGATCCGTTACGGTTATACTGCGAGCCCGACGACGGCTGACTAGATGATTTCGTGCCCTGCGGTCGCGGGGTAGACGTCCGCGTACTATGCTGTGGAGGAGTAGAAGCGGGAGGCGGTACCTCTCGCGGATGAGGAGAGCGTTGCGGTCCGTCGGAACGAGAGGCCCCGGGAAGAATGGGAGGCTGGTAGCCTTCGCGCGGAGGTCTGTATCGGTCGATACTGGCCATGTCCGGCGGTGGCTTATTGCGCTGTCGATTTGGCAGTTAAAGTCGCAAAGCGACGTGAGAGACCCATGGAGATCGACCAAGAGAGGCTGTGCTGTGGTTGTATGACGATCAGCCAGAATGTGAATCCTTCAAGGTGATGTAAGAAAATATGTAAGTAGGCAGTGAGTGAGTGTACGGCGTTCTTCGACAGGAGCAGTTCATATGAGTGGAGTAAGAGTTAGAGTAGAGTTCGAGATGGGGCTCGGGAGGGTTGACTAAACTAAACCCCCCCCACAGTACGGAGTACATGTAGTACATACATATACTACATACCTACCTACATACGGAGTACCTACATACCGTGGTAGTAGGTACCTTAGGTACCTTACATAGAGCGCATAGAACAACTGACCCTGACCCCTGTTACATACCTGACCCTCTCAGCCACCTGACCCTCTCGCTGGCCAATCATCTTCGAGATTTTTTTTTTGACACAGTCAGGGTCAACTCAGGTCGACGGTCGTACAGTATCATACGCATGCTGGAAACGTCGAGAACGTCCACCGTCGCCAAAACGGTAAGAATTAATTTGTGCGACAGCCACACCGCAATGTCGCCGACAATTGCATGATAGTTCAACGCTTGATAACTCTACAGAATGCGAAAAAGAATCCAATCCACAAACTTAGTCTCTGAAGGAACGCGTGCAGAAAAAATCGGCACTTTTTTTTAACTCACATGCGATCGCAGAAACACGTA